>JASTWK010000501.1:0-129107 GCA_030770225.1 Temnothorax unifasciatus | reverse complement strand
TTAACAGCGTCACTTTGATGTCCGCACGTCTCTGTTCTTCGGGTAAGAACAATGACTTGTTCTTTAGATAACTAATCGTACCTGGTGTGCGAAATGTCTTTCTGAAATTGTGTGACGTTAAGTGCAAAAGCATGCCACCTCGTAGTCACTATGTCATCTCTCGATCTCTCTCTCTCTCTCTCTCATCTCTCTCTCTCTCTCTCTCTCTCTCTCTCTCTCTCTCTCTCTCTCTCTTTCTCTCCCTCTCTCTCCCCCCCCCCTCTCCTCCCCCTTTGTTATTTTTTACTTTCTTCGCATGAGAAAACATTCGTATTTCTCATCAGTTTTTGACGTGTAACATGCATCATGGACAAATTTTTATAGGTACTTTCTTACTATTCGTATTTATATTATGTCTTCGACAAAAAGATAAAGCACAATTATACTAATAAATCGAAATAAAAGCAAGGTTCTCTTCCTCGAATAGAAATCTTCCATACGTATCGCGCATTGTGCAGATCCTCATAAAACGAAACTCCCTGTACAGTAAAGATATTTGTTCTAAACAACGATAGTACAATCAAGCAACAATCTCGTTGCAGTGACCCGTACGATCGCTTTCCACGACACTTTTATCCGGCGCCAATTAGATCGCGAGCAACAATTAACACTGTAACAATTAGCATCGCGTTCTCCGCGATACATTCGCCTCCTCTTCCCCTCCGGTTTTCATTGTATTGTACAACGCTCTTTTGTGCTCTCTATTCGATTATCACGCTAATCAAATTTCTGCCACGCATCGTTTCGTAACCGGGCGCGATTGTACCGCATTGCCGTCGCGTGCATCGACAATTGTACCGCTATATCTGTTTGCATTCGCCGTGGTGCAGAGCGGCCCGAGGAGTCCGAGAACACCGCGAGACCCAATCTCCTGTGTGTGTTCCTCGCCTCGCCGATGTCGGGCCAGTCAGTCGGGTCAGTCGGTGAGTATTGGTGAGTATACTATTAGCGTAATTTCTCAGGCCGGCCGGCGGCGACGGATCCCGCGATATGCCATCTCGCATCTCGTGGCGAGATGCGGCGATGGTGTCTCTGATCGGGCCGACGCGCGACGTAGAGACCCTCCAGGAGAGACTGACCAAAAGGCGAACTGTTTCTGTCTTTATTTGCATTCAAACCGGAAACAAAAAAGACGGAGGTATTAATATGAAAGTGTAGGGAGGAAGACAGGATCTCTACTATTTCTTGTTTGCATGCAAATGGCAGCGAATTAACCAGTCTTTTTGGGGGTCTCTAGGGCCGATTGAGCTATGCATAAATCGTGGATCATACGAGCCGAGAAATCCCATGCCGCGCCCGAATGTAGAAAGTAGCCTCCTTTACATCCCGCTCCTACGCGCCGTAATCACGCGCCACGATCGATGGGTTTGAATTAGCGAAACGACTCGACTGAGGAAGAGATTGCGTGTGAAAATCTCGTATAGGAACGCGCGATTCGTTGCGGCTCTTGTCATAACATTCGGTGAAACGTGACGCGCGTTTAAAGGAAATTTGTTTCTAGAAAGAGAAAACGTTGGGAATTATTTACCGGAGTACATTTACATTCACGATCCTTCGAGTTCCATCGCGTTTGATGTATGTTAAAAGTAAATGATACATGAATGAACGTGCAATTAAAAGGATCATTAAATTGCTCTGTACAATGAAACTGTAAACTTGATTTTGATATTCTGTTTACGAAGAGGCTCGTCTTGTAGATGAAAAGATATATATTTTTTTAGATTTAAAATTTATGTAAATAATATCTAAAAATCGTATGATACGATCACATTAGCTTCTAGCGGTCAAAGCTAAAAATTATAAAGTTGTAAACTTATCCTCTACGTTTACGTCGTCATTCGCAATCGCATCGAAGCTATACTTTGTGCGACGATACTCAATAAATAGTAACTGCTATATTCATATCGATGTTACTACTTTATAATTATACTATATAGTGTATTCGCTCATAGACAAATAAATGGCCGTAAATTCTAATTGTAAGTGTTACACTCGGCTTTATGATACCGCTGAGAGACTAAAATTGCAGGAACAACTTGTGTAACCTGTTGCACTTTGACCTCTCTTTAAACTTTCGTTTATCTACCTACGCTACGTCCCGATTCCGTCGTAAATGTTTTTTTTAATGCAAAATCAATCTAGAGGGAGATTTAGAGGGAGATCTGACGGACGGAGATGTATATTTATTTATTTTTAATGTAAAGGGGATTATTAAATCCTTTCAATACATCGCATCGCTACCGTATTTTTTAATTTAAAACAAATTTTGTCATATTTAAGAAATTTATTTAAAATATATTTTAAATATTGCATATAAGAGATAATATATGAGATAAACATAAAAAAATGTATAACATACATATTTAGAATATTGATAACTGCATAATTTGTTAACATGTCAAATTATATTTGTGCGAAAAACAAGATTGATATCAAACCGAACGCATTCGCGATTATGAAACGTTTTATTAATTTTGTAATTAACGTCATAAATCCGTAAATATACTTCAACAACATTAAATTGATTAAATTATAACATTAATGACAACGTCGTAGCACGTTACTTGATTCTTTCATCGTTGCAAAGTATTCGGTTCGATAAACATTACGACGTTACAGCGTCGATTCCGCGCGAGGCATTTAGCCTGAAAGAAAAAAATCCGGAATATGCGTCGCCTTCGTGTTCGTGTTTCGCTTTTTGCTTCCTCATAAAGGAAGCTTTGTTTTCGTAAACCTCGTATATGGACCTTTGATCGCGTATAAAGCTAGGTCAACCAAATTTTAAAGAAATATATTAAATAAGGGTAGAAAAGGCCGAAGAAAAAAATGTTTTTTTAGTTTTCTATGCCCATGTGTTCAGAATGTCCTAAAACGTCGAAAAATACACTTGAAAATGTCTGTGTGTACGTATGTACACCTTGTAAATGGTATGGTTGTTCTAACTTCCGCAAAGTTTAAGATATCGGGCTAAGTTTTTTTTTTAAATGGATAGAGTATTATTAAAGGAATGTTGGTATTGAATTTGGCTATAACCGATAAAGAAGTTCTTTCTTTATAAAATTTTGAATTTTTTGAGAAATGTCCGTGATTGCTTTAACTTCCGCCAATTTTTGAGATATCGGGCTATTTCTAATTCTATTATATTCTTCAGTTTTTTCCACTCCTATTTCATACATATACCTTTAAGATTTGGTTGATTAGACCCAGCTTTGTACGCGATCATAGGTCTATAATTTTTTGAGAAATGACTTAATATGTTAAACAATCTAACATATTATCTGAATAAAAATACATTAAAAAGCGATACCCTAATCTGATCTAGAATAATGTAATATTTGACCCAGAAGAGAATGGAGTCCGCAAAATTTTTGTGAAAATTATATAAGAATAAAAAAGTGCACATTCCTAATTTGCAAACACTTTTTTTAATTTAGAGCGCGGAAGAAGGCTACTTAAAAAGGATTAAAGATCAACGCGGGGTCAATGGAAAAATCCTTACGATCTCTCTCATTCTCCTCCTCCGACGAAAGTGTAACAGCACAGAGATTCGCTAGGCCAAAGAGACTAGATGGTAGTACGACTACGGGAATCGGCGGAAGCACACTCCTCGACTCGAGCACACAATCCACGCTCCCGATGGACTTTCTCGGGGTCACGGAGTTGAACCGAGTGGTGTATCTGAAATCGCGGTGCACCTAAGAATGTCGGCAAAAGGTGGAAGGAACTGTTGTGTAGAGGAAAACGACCTTGATAAGAACAGCTAGTACTTTGTTGGTCTCTCGTCGCCGAAGTGCATCTTTGTTGCGTGGGATGAAACTTTAAAGTAAACAGCGAAGCAGTTTAGACGAAGTTTCAGAATTCCAAAGAGCGTTTTCGGAACGAACTACGTGTTTGCGATCGAGCGAGGAACAATAGATCGAGTGACGCAATAACAAAGGGGTTTTCAGGGAGCTCAAGGATTATTGCATGCGATTTATTCGTAAAACAACACCGTGTAATAACATAATCCGCATCAAATCCCGTAAACGTGTGATGGACACTTATTTTTCGAAGCGACTCATTAATTTATTAAGCCGCAGCGAAGCGGCGTGTACATACGCGGTGAAACAGAAAAACCGGCTACATTATTGAATCGCGGATTCAATACAAAGCCCACGCGACTCGACGCGAGAAAAACGTCCTTTGTGCCGGGAGTGGCCGTCCGGGACCTTATTCGAGTAACTATGATCGATTCGTGTTTTCGGTCTACGTCATCTGATCGGGAAGACACTGTTGGCAAAGGGACTACGTTGTGGGAGTGTTAATTGTTTCATCGGCAATCGAGACTGTCGGCACGCGGCGGCGGTGGTAATAGTGCTGGTAATTCGCGGTATCTCAAATTGCACGGGTTACATCATAAAGCGCACGCGCGCGAATCCGGTTAATCAACAGCCACGGTGCCGGCAAAAACGGAGGAGCTGTGTAATCGAATGCCTATTGCTGTTGTTGCTGCTACTGTTGCTGCTGTTGCAGTTTCCCCAATGCGGCGACACGTGCGGAGCAATGCTATTACGCCGGATGTTTCGAGAATGATTCGCAGGTGACACAAAGGGTCGAGCCCGATCTGCTCGGTAAAAACGCCTCGATGTGCCGTGAAAGGTTCGATGTCGCACGTAGCCGCGATCCGCCACGGGTGATTCGATCGTCTCGTCGGCGTGAAAGGATCCTGCGCGTCCTCCTGCTGTTCGTAACGCTGCTCAGCTACGACGTTCCGAGGTGAGCGCCTACACTGCTCGATAAGATTTACTTTTTTTTTTTTTCCATTGCTGGCGAGCACACTTTGCGAAAAGCAGTATTGGGGCCATCATAATCAATTAAAGCTTTAAATCCAATTAATCAATTCATTGAATATTTAATTGTGGCGTTTTTAATTCGCAATTTAAATTTAATTGCCAATTAACACTTAGTTCGTTAAGCATGTGTATTAATTACGTAAAAAATTTAATTTCTTCAATATTTAAAAATCATATTACATTAATAAAAAATTACAAATCAGAAATTATTACATGCTTATTTTATTAGAACTTACTTCTTTGCCTCTTTTTCTTGTTTGCCTGTTGTTACAAACAACCAGAGAGAATGATATCTAGTCTTTTAAAATAAGTAACACATTAAATCATCATCACGATAAAAATTAATTGTTTAAATTGTACCTACAATTAAAATTAATAAGTAATTAAATAATTAGTTTAATTGTCAAAAACAATTAACAATTAATTATTGTGTAATTATGGTAAGCAAATACGGATTCACAAACTAACTCTAATTTAATTGCTCATTGCAATTAACAGTTCAAATTTTTCATTTTTAGTTGTTATCTTGTCAAGTTATGATTTAACATTGTGCCAACACTGACCGAAAAATTCTATAAAAATCATTCTCTCGGATATATAGATATATTTATCTTTTCCAAAAAAAGGGAAAAAAGGCGCCCAAATACACGCAATGTATTTTGTAAATTCAAAAATCCAACCTAAGTAGTAGCTTTATTTCTCCTTAACAAAATTATATTATCACAAATTACGTTACCTAGCTTAACCTAAGTGATATGTATAAATCCAAAAATTGCCACCTAAAGTGGTAGTAGCTTTACTTTCTCACTTAACAAAATTATTACATCACAAAATTGTTACCTAAACTCAAGTGACATGTATTTCAAACAAAGATGTGAAATCTTTAAATTGCGCCAATTGCAAAGAGAATATATATATTGCTTTGAAAAATAATTGTTGTGCAACTACTTAAAAAAAAAATAAAACTTAAGTGGTATATATCTTTGTATTCTCATTCAAAGGTCTTCCTATTCCAACCCAAGTGGTAATAGCTTCTTAATTCTCCTTAACAAAATTATAATATTACAAAGAATCATTTTTAATCACAAAGAATTAAAGAGGTAACAGTACAAAATAAAAATATTTAATTAAAATAAAATAAATAAATTCTTGTAAAAAAAACTTGGCCCTGCTAGACTTCGAAATTTAAACATTAAAATTTAAACATTAAAATTTAAACATTTATTTAAACTAAAATTTTTGATTAAATAAAAAAATAATAAACATTATTTAAGGAAGATGTGACGGGAATAAAAAAGCAGCGCCAAGTTTTTTTACAAGAAAAATTTATTTATTTTATTTTAATTAAATATTTTTATACCTTACAAGTACCTTCTGCCAATAACTATTAATGCTCAAAGCGCTACAATCAATATATAAAAAGTTCTCGCAATTTTTCGCATGTCAGGTCGAAAAATTTTTAAGTTCCGAAGGATAAAATTTTTTTCGTAAACCGGGCGATTTTTTACCAAAGTTCTGGATAGCACCTCACGAGTTCTACCAATAACTATCAATGCTTGAAGCGCTACAACCGATATATAAAAAGTTCTTGCAATTTTTCGTATAATCAAAAAATTGTTTTGAAGTTCTGGGAGTTATGCTATGAGTTCTGCATATCACCTCATCATGAGTTCTGCCAATAACTATTAATGGCTTGAAGCACTACGACCAATATATAAAAAGTTTCCTGCAGTGACAGGCAAATTTCCTCGATGTCGATAATGTCAACCTTTCTAATTTTGTTTTCCCTACATTACGTAGAGGAAAAATAAAAACACTTTTGTCATATAATTCAACTCCAAGCTATCGATTGAAATTAGTCTGAACTCGATCCGTTTAGTCATTTATTGAGACTCAAATCTCGGGGTACTCGCAACTCGTCGCGTCGGTCGCGTAAAAGAGTCACGGTCAGTCTCGCTCCGCGCGTACTTAGCGCGAGACACTACCATGTCTCTTGATGTATGAAATATTTAAATTCATAAGTCTGCAGGTATTTGATTCACACGATTCTCACAACATAATGTAGAGAAGGACCGGGGCAAACTCGACACCGGGGCAAAACTTGACACTAGGTTTTTTGCCAATTTAAATCTATCATAGAAACTTGCCTTTCCTACTGTAAATGCGTCTTTATGTGCCAGTATTATCAACGGAATTTGGTAACATTCTGAGCTATAGTGTAATTTTTAACGCAATATAAGCATTTTTGATAATAAAAAATAATTTTTCTGATCTCTCGAAAATGTCTACTCTTTCATCGAGCTTTACTCTTGCGAATCTATCGGTAAGTGATTTTGATGGGAAATTCGATGCTTTATACGAATCCGATAATAGTTTTTACATATTTTCAAAATTCTTATATTTTTGGAGTAACAAAAGTAAAAAACGATGTTCGGGGAAAAGTCGACGGGGCAAAGTCGACACGCTGTTTTATTGGCTCCCAATAATAAACGATGCTTGTAATGCAGCTATATGGCCCATGACAAATGTGTGCACACGTGTAATCGCGAATTTACTTGCATAAATTGTTTTTCTGACATGAGTTTAGATGAAAATAATCGAATGTTCAACAATTTTTATTCTCATTATTTTCAATGATTGTTTTACTTAATTCCAAATTTTTGTACTTTCTAAATACACGATAAACAAATGTATATTTAGTTTCAGGCAATAAAAAATAAGTTCCAAATCAAATTGTGTCGATCAGGCAAAGTATCGAGTTTACCCCGGCATTTTTAAATTTGAAAATTTGTCTTTGCGTCACTTTTCCTTGCCTGGGGGCAAAACTAAGCGACATACAGCAAAATTTTCTTAAGCAATTTTGTACCTGAAGAAGCGCTCTTTAAATGTGTACCATTAAATTTGCTTGAAAATTTTAATTAATTGTTAAAAATTGCCTTTGAAAAAATTGTATCGAGTTTGCCCCGGTCTCCCCTATACTCTATTCCACGAGAGAACATTAGTCGGATCGGACGAAAACTCGTCCGGCTCATCAGAAAAGGATTTCCGTAGTACAACTTGAAAGTTTCAATGGTTAACAAACGAGGAATAAAATAGAAAACAGCAATGAAATGCTCGCTTGACTACCTTAGATGCGCCTTGAAGGAAAACCGCACGATTGACGTTACTTGAGCTAAAGTTTGCATTGAATTATCCGTCGCAATCCGCCAAATATCGAATGCATTACGTATTGGTTATTAAGATAAATAATTAAAAACTGAGTAATTTATGGTATTAAATCAATAATTCCACAATTCCGCAACTGTGATATGCAATACAAGTATTTAAAGGCAATACAATATCCGATAATAATATAATATTTTATACTGAACGTGGAAATACATATTATATGTATTATACATATTGACGGTATATACAATATGATTTACTTATATTGCATAAAAGATATTGGTCAATTACTTTCTTTTTTTTCACTCTACGATATTGATCTCTTTTGTGTGTACATTTTGATAATAATGTACGTGTATTTGTGAAATATCAAAAAAAAAGAAAGTGGTAGTATTATACCTCGAAAAAACCTAAGTAACAAGTGGTAGACGTAATCTTTGTATCTCGAAAAATCTCGAAAAAATCTAAGCACTAGTATTTTTATTTCCAAAAAATTATAACCGAAGTGATACACATCACAAAATTATGTTACCTTATCAAAAAAGAGTCGCGCTTTAAGTGATCTATTACAATTACAAAAAAGAAATGATATCTCTGTAAATTACAGCGCCAATTACAGAGAGAACATATATATTGCCTCAAAAAATAATTGTTGCACTACTTTAAAAAATCTTTACATTGTGTTAATTAGAAAAAGAATGTATGATAACAATTTTATAAGATTAAAAAATTTTATTTAAATTTAACAAGGAAATACAAGATATTTAAATACAAAGTTTACATGTGTATTTTTTAGTGGTCACAAAGAATTACAGAGGTAACAGTACAAAATAAAAATATTTTATTAAAATATTTAATCCAACGAGAGAATACAAGGTATTTAAATACAAAGTTTATATATGTTTTTTTCAATAGAATAAAAGATTTAATCACAAAGAATTACAGAGGTAACAGTACAAAATAAAAATATTTTATTAAAATACATAAATTTTTCTTGTAAAAAAAACTTGGCGCTGCTAGACCTCGAAATTGTAAATAAATAAATAAAGTTATCCCGTACTTAATTACAAGCCGCGTTATTCGCCGTCGTCACACACACCCATATCACTCGCTCGCACATACACACCACGCTGATAATCATTTACTTTACTTCTGTCGCATTCTTCTCTGAATTATTTTTATTTATTGTCCTTATTTATTTACAATTTCGAGGTCTAGCAGCGCCAAGTTTTTTACAAGAAAAATTTATGTATTTTAATAAAATATTTTTATTTTGTACTGTTACCTCTGTAATTCTTTGTGATTAAATCTTTTATTCTATTGAAAAAAACATATATAAACTTTGTATTTAAATACCTTGTATTCTCTCGTTGGATTAAATATTTTAATAAAATATTTTTATTTTGTACTGTTACCTCTGTAATTCTTTGTGACCACTAAAAATACACATGTAAACTTTGTATTTAAATATCTTGTATTCCTTGTTAAATTTAAATAAAATTTTTTAATCTTATAAAATTGTTATCATACATTCTTTTTTTAATTAACACAATGTAAAGATTTTTTAAAGTAGTGCAACAATTATTTTTTGAGGCAATATATATGTTCTCTCTGTAATTGGCGCTGTAATTTACAGAGATATCATTTCTTTTTTGTAATTGTAATAGATCACTTAAAGCGCGACTCTTTTTTGATAAGGTAACATAATTTTGTGATGTGTATCACTTCGGTTATAATTTTTTGGAAATAAAAATACTAGTGCTTAGATTTTTTCGAGATTTTTCGAGATACAAAGATTACGTCTACCACTTGTTACTTAGGGTTTTTTCGAGGTATAATACTACCACTTTCTTTTTTTTTTGAGGTAACAACATATACACTACTATGCGTGTACTTGGCGCCTTTTTTTACCTTTTTTTTAAGAAAGGTAATTTTGTACGGATATCACGCCTTTTTGTAGTATTACGCATTTTATAACAGTATGTACAGGGTAAAGCTATTTGGAGGTATAATACTACCACTTTGTTTTTTTCGAGGTAACAACATAATACATATACACTACTATGCGTGTACTTGGCGCCTTTTTTTACCTTTTTTTTTAAAAAGGTAATTTTGTATAGATATCACGCCTTTTTGTAGTGTTACGCATCTTAATCTGAAGTTTTTAATAATTAATCTGAAGTTATTAATAACCAACCCAAGCTTTAATTTTTTTTAACAAAATTATAATATTACAAAAAATTATTTTTAAAAAATTAAAGAAATAACAGTACAAAATAAAAATTTAAAAGAATTAAAGAAATAACTACAAAATAAAAATATTTAATTAAAATAAAATAAATAAATTTTTCTTGTAAAAAAACTTGGCGCTGCTTTTTGACTCCCGCTGCATACTTCCCTAAATTGCTTTTTTATTCAATTATGCTTTATTAAATTCAATCAAAATTTTAGTACTTTATTAAATTCTCTAGCTTGAATAATGCTAATAATATAAACACATTAAGTACCACTTGGATTTTATTAATTTAAAATTAATAATACTACTACTTAGTTTTTCCGAGGTAACCATGCGTGTACTTGGCGCCTTTTTTTACCTTTTTGAAAAATAAAATTTACCTCTTTTTCTTACCTTTGTTTTCTTAATTTCGTTTAAATTTAAGACGTAGTATCATCCTTGATATCTATGTTTCTTTACATAAACTCGATTTTTACGCACAAATCTTTGTTAATACAACGATTTAACTTTATAACTTATCTTCTAATATAACTTATCTTCTAATATAAGAAATCAATAGTATTTGTAGCTTTTTAATGAACCGTAATCTTCAACACGTGGCTTCTCTCCAACACGTTGCTTCTCTCGGAAATTTTGCTTTTATAATATTCCGCTACGTGCCCTACGAGCGGAGATATTGCGACGCAAAGTCCAAATGTAAAATTTTTTTTATTAAGATACGTCGTCTACTTATCACTCATGCCATGCTATCATTTCATTGGCTGGAATCGTGTCCTTTTCACTTTTTTGACACTGGCGGTGCTGCTAGAATCGCCAGTTTCGATGTATACGTGTGTGTGTACTGCGCGCAGTGCAGACAGTGCGTTTAGCGCGCTGTCACCAGCTGTCACAGTCACATACATAACCTATAACACGGTAGTGTCCCGCGTCAAGTTCGCGCTATAGTTTTTTGTCGTCGGCAACCTGGGACACGTAGACATCGAATTCAAAGTATTAATACACCTAGACACCGAAAACTACGGAGCGCATTATCTGGACGTCATCATCGGCAACCTGGGACACGTAGACATCGAATTCAAGGTATTAATACACCTAGACACCGAAAACTACGGAGCGCACTATCTGGACGTCGTCATCGGCAACCTGGGACACGTAGACATTGAATTCAAGGTATTAACCTTTAGACCGCCGGCATTTGATGAGTTTTAATCCTCTTAGAAAGTCCTCAAATTGTTGTGCTTATATCTTATATGTAACATATACAAAGTTCCGATCACACATAGAGTCTATATTTAGACTTTCCGGCGGTCTAAAGGTTAATACACCTAGACACCGAAAACTACGAAGCGCATTATCTGGACGTCGTCATCGGCAACCTGGGATACGCAGACATCAAATTCAAAGTATTAATACACCTAGACGTCGAAAACTACGGAGCGCACTATCTGGACCTCGTTGTCGGCAACTTGGGACACGTAGACATTGAATTCAAGGTATTAATACACCTAGATACCGAAAACTATGGAGCGCATTATCTGGACGTCGTAATCGGCAACCTGGGCACGTAGACATCGAATTCAAAGTAATAATACACCTAGACACCGAAAACTACGAAGCGCACTATTTGGACCTCGTCATCGGCAACCTGGGACACGTAGACATCGAATTCAAAGTATTAATACACCTAGACGTCGAAAACTACGGAGCGCACTATCTGGACCTCGTCATCAGCAACCTGGGATACGCAGACATCAAATTCAAAGTATTAATACACCTAGACGTTGAAAACTACGGAGCGCACTATCTGGACCTCGTCATCGGCAACCTGGGACACGTAGACATCGAATTCAAAGTATTAATACACCTAGACACCGAAAACTACGAAGCGCACTATCTGGACCTCGTCATCAGCAACCTGGGATACGCAGACATCAAATTCAAAGTATTAATACACCTAGACGTTGAAAACTACGGAGCGCACTATCTGGACCTCGTCATCGGCAACCTGGGACACGTAGACATCGAATTCAAAGTATTAATACACCTAGACACCGAAAACTACGAAGCGCACTATCTGGACCTCGTCGTCGACAAACCTGAGACACGTAGACATCAAATTCAAAGTATTAATACACCTAGACACCGAAAACTACGGAGCGCACTATCTGGATCTCGTCGTCGGTAACCTGTATATCGACTCGATGGATTTATTCGCTGGGTTGATAATAATAATAATATAGTTTATAATAATATTATAATATTATTTGTATCACATGTGCGCGGAAAAGTGCCCTTTATTTGACGGATTTCTGTGCGAGAAATAGCCTATTTCTCACGGTAAGCCAATTACTTCACGGAAATGTCGTTTCCACGGGCCGTGACGTCATCAATGCAGTAAAGGAAGCAAAACGGTACGGTAATGGAAATACGGGCATGTGATTGGTTGCTCGAGCGTGGGCAATGTATTGCCCACGGGCATGAGCGCCACCCGCAAGCAATGAAACATGCCCGATGTCCGGTATTAGTTATCCGGACTGCACTCTAACGTAACGCCATCTCCCAGCAGACGAAGCTAATTCGTAACCAAAGCTAACCTTACAACAATCTGTCACACTCGTGCGCTACGCGCACTCGTGTATCCACGGCCCGTGGAAACGACATTTCCGTGAAGTAATTGGCTTACCGTGAGAAATAGGCTATTTCTCGCACAGAAATCCGTCAAATAAAGGGCACTTTTCCGCGCACTTGTAATACAAAATAGTATGTGATACAAGTGCGTGCGTAGTTGGCTATTGTTCACTCGTGCGCTCCGCGCACTCGTGAGCAATAGCCAACTTCGCGCACTTGTATCACAATATACTATTATTATCAAGATTATTTGATCAAGAGACACGGTACCTAATTTACTTAAATATAAAAATCTTCCTCCTGACCGATAAGTCTATCGACCTATAATAATTTACCTACTAGATCGATAATAATGCGCGCACAATATCGAAACTGGCGATACTAGCACCGCCACCGCCAGTGGCGAAAAAGTGAAAGTGACATTTTCTCTGATCACGTGATATATGTTACAATCGGCGTTAGGAGGAGGAGGAGGAGGAGTATCTTAATATAAAATTTTCACATTTTGACTTTTGCTCGCAATATCTCCGCTCGTAGGGCACGTAGCGGAAAAATGAAAAGAACGGACCCCCCCCCAAATCGACCCCAAGCTATCGATCAAGCCTATTTAGAACTTGATCCGTTCACTCGTTATCGAGATCTCAACATCTCGAGTACTTGCAAATCGTCGCGTCGCGTAAAAGAGTCACGGTTAGTCTCGCTCCGCGTGTACTTGGCGCGAGACACCCCAGCGAGAAATGACCTATCGAATCGACGTCAAATTGACGTCGAAATCATCGATATTACATCCATATCGAAATAATGCTCGAAATTTGAAGCTTATTTCGATGTTTGTGCTTTATGACATTTTTAAAAGAAGAGATTATTTGTGACATACATTCATCGCGCCAGACTGTAAACAGGCAAATTATGTATTTTTTGTTAAGACATCGATATTTCATCATTTCGATATCGATTTGAAGCTATTTTGATTTGCCTGTCAAATATATAATAACTTGCCATTATATAAAATACAATGTGAATAAAAAATTATATTGTATTGGCAGACATGGATAATGTAAATATTTTATAATTTGAACATTATAATAATTGCATTACAATATTAATTTTTTTAGGCTTCCATTTCTAGTTACTTTATAACTGTAAAAGTCACAACAAAATTCCTGTTTGTAATTTGACAATTTTGAAAATTAAAATATTATATAACAGGTACATTTTCAGTACTACATCCGCTCATTTATTAAATAAGAAGTTAAATTAAGCAACTAATTAATAAATTATTAATATTAATTATTAATACAATAAGGTATTTACATTTATCAAAATAAAAAATAAGTTCAATTATGAAAATAAATATTAATAATTGGACTTATTAAAAATTAAATAATTTGTTCAGATATTGCGCTCGAATTCTTTTCGCGTTTTACAACGCCCGATCGTTTCATATTAGATGGCGCGATGCGCGAGTTGCCACTCTCAAAGAGCCCCTGCCGGCCCCACCTCTTTCCTCACTCGTTAGGTGTCATGGCCGCACTTGCTTGCGTTTCTTCGAACGTGTCGAGTCTGTTACCTCTTTCTTAACGGATTGATCGTTGCGGCACGTGTTCTGGAGACTAACCGAGCGAGAGTCGGATCACCAGGGAGAGCTCACTGCCAGGAAAGGGAGAGCTGCGGCAGCTAGCGTCCGAGAGGGAGAGTCGAGGCGAGGAGTCCGGTTCAGCGAGCGGAGCCCTTAAGAGATTTTCATTGGGACGCCATATTTGTTACTTTCATTTGAGGATTCATATTTTTAGGGTTTATACCGTCATTTTTAAGGATTAACCATTAATTAAAGGTTAACTATCACTTGAAGGTTAACCATCATCCAAAGAAAAACCCTTAAAATTGGGTATAACCGCCAATTAAAGATTAACCTTCAAATGATGGTTAACCTTCAATTGGCGGTCCGAAATCACTCCCAACTTTAAGAGTTTTTCTGTGGTGTTTTTTAACGGTTTTTTTTAACACCGAAAGTTGAGTGCATTTTTCCATAAGGGTATATCAGTAATTATTATATGCTATTTATGAAATTTAACATAGCAAGTGTTTATATTATATCTATTTCAACAGTTATTTAACTTATTGTTAGAGATGTTGATTTTGTACAGACATTTTATTCTCAAAGTCAAACATTTCAAAAATATAAACTCATAAAAGAGAGAAAATTAAATACACATCTGTTCTACTAATTCTAATATTAATTTGTTTACAATTTATGTCTTTTTTTACATTTTGCATACAAGACTATTTATATTTTGACGTACATATGATCAGTATATTAGGAACAAGTTATGGCGCAATTTACTTGGGATATAAATAACCATTTACTTTTACTTTTAATAATTTATTTTTAATTTAAACAAATTGACTTTGTAAAAAAAATGCATTAATGACAAACTTCATTCAATGACAAACTTTCCTAAATCTTAATTACACTGAATCAATCTATGTTAATTGCACTAAGTCAATCTGTCAAATCTGTTTTTTTGTGATAATAAATATACATTATGTGCAATATATATTCTCTATCTAGACTTAAATAATATATATTTGCGATTATAAATACATATATGTACAACTCTATCTAGCGACTTAAATAATATATGTTTTTGATAATAAATACATATATATGCAACTCTATCTAGACTTAAGTAATATATTTTTTGTAATAATAAATGTGCATATATGTGCAATTCTACCTAGATAAATAAATTAATTGTAAAAATTATTTCTATTGTAAGTTTTGTGCTCTTCTAATAAAGATATTGGGGAGAAATAAATAGATAATTTTTGATATATTTTCGATATACTATTAAACACATAAGTAGTGGAATGTGAATATATTTATTTATTTAATGTATAATACAAGAAAAAGATCATGTTTTATGGTTTCTAATAATAGCTGCAGTGAGGAAATAGTAATCAATATCGAGTCGAAATCGATTTATTCTGAATTGAAAAGTCATCGAAAGTGATACCACATTTCCATCGAGATCGATGAATATTTCAATTACTTTTCGATATACGTTTTCGACGTCAATTTGATGTCGATTCGATGGGTCATTTCTCGCTGGGGACTACCGTGTCTCTTGATATCGAAGCTATAAGTTAAAAAATTAAAACGTAAAAAATTTGATATTTTACGAACAAATTTTTTAATTTTATCCAGTCATATAAGAAAAGAAATTTTACTAAAATGTATTTTAGGGACGTTCCACGTCAACTGGGCCACCGCTGCGTCCAAAAATTGCCTCAATGGGACGTGTGACGGCTCAAAATGTTCGTTAGGACAGGACAGCGCCTTTCAAAAGCTATGTGGCCTTTCCGAAAAATCCAATATAGCGGTGCCAATATAGCGTTGACAATCTGCTGACATGGTCCCTGATCGTACGAAATCTTTTATCCACGTGCCAAAACCATCTGAAATGGCTCGAAAATCACTATTGGGCAGTTTTCAAGCCCGGTGAACATTAATCCATACCTAAATTCTCGAAACTATATAGCGGATCCAATATGGCGACTACATATCTCAATCCACCGTTTAACTCACAATAAGCCCTTTTCCACCGTGAAGATTACTCGAAACGCCTTCTAATTCTTTATCTGGAGGTTTGAAGGTCAACGAATATGATCTTGGAGTCCAGAGGTATCCGTAATACAGGATGGCGAATCCAATATTCCAGTGAAAACACGTACCTGCAGTTCCGTTATAAGCTCAGCTAAAGCGGAAAAAATTCAAAATAGCTCGAAGTCGACCACGTGTGAAGCGATGACGTTAATGACCATGAATTTGTAGCCAGAATAGGGAACACCAAACTCTATTGAAGCACTTTTGAAACTCTTACTATTCAGTATCAAAGTTTTACATTGAGCACAGTTAAGTCTCTTTTGTGAGATTATATACAGCACCTTAAAATACTCGAATTCCTGCCATTTCTAAATGTGTTCTTCCAGTCGCTAGGTGATTATCATCACGACTAGCAATTTTTTATCAGTCGTTTTCACGACTGTTTGCGGCGAACTGTTGGTGTTCTCTATTGTGGATACAAACTCATGGTCATTGACGTCATCGCTTCATACGTGGTCGACTTCGAGCTATTTTGAGTTTTCTTTCGTTTCAGCTGAGCTTATAACGGAACTGCAGGTGTTTTCGCTGTTATATTGGATTCGTCATCTTGTATTACGGATACCACTGGACTCCAAGATCATACCCAGGTAGCACATATTAGTTTCATATACGTTTTTTGAACGTTTCTATTGTTTCATAACCGTAAAGAACCATTAAGAAACGTTTAAACAAAAACGTTTTTGAAACCATGATTTAAGAAACGTATTTTTTACGTTTCTACAGACAAAAATATTTAGTAAATTTTTCCTTTCAAATAATTTGTTTTATCTAATATATATAATAGTTTTAATAGCCTTTTTTGAAACATTTAAATTTATATTGCACTATAATTATTGCATAAAATAAATTATTGCTTATATATATCCACTTATTTACTAAATTAATTTTGCCCTACCGGTTTTAATTTATTTGTCATCGGACAAAACTTTTCGGTTTATAGCATTTCATGTTTATAATATACATCTGTACACATGTGTGTGTCCTTGCATGATGTATGTACATCAGCGATATAACGTGCGCGCATGCGCGAATTGATCATCCATCGATCGTCGTACACCCTGGCGAAAATTAAGAAGCTTTATAAAGCGTTGACAACCGTTCAATGAGGGTTTTTTGAGAGTTTATACGCTTTCAAACTTTATAAGAACGCTTACACAACGCCGTTGGATTTTGAACGCTTCCAGAACGCTTATAAAATGCTGTAGGTATATAACGTTTCATGAAAGTTCTGAAATGCTGAGGTAACGCTTTTCAGAGAACGCTCAGTAAACGTTGCGTGCAGAGAGTTTGCTGTCAGATTTTTCAAACGTTTAGCATACGCTTTTCCCAACGCCGTAAGACAAGCGTTTTTACTCCGTTCAGCAAACGCTCTTCCGATGGCGAATTGTAGAGGCGCAGTGAACGTTTTGTAAGGCGTTAACGCAAACGGCTTGGAGACGCCTAAGAAACGCTTTTTCCGACTCCGTAACACAAGCGTTTTCTCTCCGTTCAGCAAACGTTCTTCTAACAATGCCGCTAGGCGGCGTATCTTTCTCGCATTTAAAATACATCCAGCTGCGTATATATAGTAAGCAGACCTCCTGCGAGGCGAAAAGCAGATTTTAACATTTAACGCTCTTTACGCCGTTTCTTCTAACGACAAGAGTAAACGTCCGTTAAGCTCAATAGAGGCTGCACGCAGTTTCCAATGATGAAAGCAAATGCTTTCGACTTATTAAATGCTTAACAGAGGATCTCTAAATGTTTTAAAGAACTCTCAGCAAGCATCATACGTCATGTAAACATTATGTGCAAACTCTCAAAAACGCTATATACAAACGCCTTTCAAACGCTGCAGCGTTGCAATTTCTGCTCTACGAACTCTCTACTGACCGTTTCTAAACTCTCAATGAACTTCCGCTCATGTAAATGCTGTGCAAATTCTCAAAAACGCTATATTCAAACGCCTTTCAAACGTTGCAGCGTTGCAATTTCCGCTCTACAAACTCTCTACTGACCGTTTCTAAACTTTCAACAAACTTCCGCAAACGCTCACGTAAACATCAAACAAACGTTTATGAAACTTCTCATTTTCGCCAGGGCATACGTCTCGATAGTCATTGTGAGTACCGGTACACTCTGGGTTTCTTTCGTAAAGTGAGAAATATTATACTCTAGTCTACAAAAATAGAGAATAAATTTAAGGTAAGGGTTGGTATATAGTTAAGTTCTATAGTGTATTAATTCGTTTTATTATATAAATTATGTATCGATAAATTCGTTTGATTCCTAACCTACATGACATATTTATTAGGTTACGTTTGTTTTGGACACCTTCGTGTTAAAAAGATCATTCTATCATCTTTTGGCATATAATGATGATGAAATAGTCTAGAAATACTGATAGAATTCTACTCTGTTACTCTACGTCTTAATTATTAAGGTACATCAGAATATAATAGATTATATACATTTTTTAAATATGAGCCAAGAAACAGAAGCAAAATTTCTCAGTAAAAGGCAAACAAAGAGAAACTTAGAGAAGTATGTGCAAAGTTTACTGGTAGAATGTAACGAACCAGGCGGATAGTTCTACCTCAGAAGTTCTCTCACAACCTCCCAAGCAAGGATGCTTAGGAAGTTTCATAAACATAACTATTCTGATAAATAGTACTACAAAATATATACCATGAAGCATATATATATTTTCTAGTACTGTTCACTGAAAGAACGTTTATATGTTTTTGTTTCGAAGAACTTCCTGAACTGATGCACATCAGTAGTGCAATAAGTTAGAATAAAACAAGTATATTATGTTTCACTCTAACTTATTGCACAAATGTGCACTAGTTTAGGAATTTCTTCGAAAAAGAATAGACAGTACATGTATAAAGCTTCTAGAACATTCTCACGATGTCTCAAAGATGTCATAACCAAAAGATGCAAAGATGCAAAGAATAGGAATTTTAAATTTCTTTATTATTAAAAAAACGTTTCTATAATAGTTTTTTAAACGTTATTTTATCGGAAAAGAAACGTTCCATCGAACGTTTTTCGAATGGACATTTTTACTCATGAGAAACGTTTCTAGAAATCGGTTATAAAACGTTTCGGAAAAACGCTTATAAAACGTTTCTGAAACGTGTATGTGCTACCTGGGTATTCGTTGACCTTCGAACCTCCAGATAAAGAATTAGAAGGCATTTCGAGTAATCTTCACGATAGAAAAGGACTTATTGTGAGTTAAACGGTGGATTGAGATATGTCGCCATATTGGATCCGCCATATAGTTTCGAGAATTTAGGTACGGATTAATGTTCACCGGGCTTGAAAACTGCCCAATAGTGATTTTGGAGCCATTCCATATGGTTTTGGCACGTGGATAAAAGATTTCGTACGATCAGAGACCATGTCAGCTAATTGTCAACGCTATATTGGCACCGCCATATTGGATTTTTCGGAAAAGCCACATGATTTTTGAAAGGCGCTGTCCTGTCCTAACAAACATTTTGAGCCGTCACACGTCTCATTCCATTGAGGCAATTTTTGGACGCAGAGGTGGTGGCCCGGTTGACGTGGAACACCCCATTAATATTTTCCGTGCGCCTTCTTAGCAATCATGTCATTCCTACTTTGTCATCAATGTAAATCATGCATTATGGTCCTACATTTCTGATATGGTGTTGTTCTTTGCGTTTATGCGTCATGTGAGGAAGCAACAAACGTCTACGCACAGGCAATGATTTAATTAGAAAACTCAATGTTTAGTTCTCGCTGTTGTCGATGTTCATCGCTGTTTTATGTCGCAATTCGATCTTGCTATTGCGCCCCCGCATGTTATCAGTCGTATCAAAAGAATTGTATATTTTTTGAAGCTGATTGAAGCGTACTCTAGCTTCTTTAATAAACACGCGAGATGAAAATTCGAGATTAGAGGAGTAGTGATGAAGACGCAGCATGTCTATTCTGCAATGACACATATACGTGGTCATGTTTAAAAAGTAATAAAACTGAATTTTTTTTCAACAACTAGTAACACTGTCAAAACGAGATTATAATAGATCAAAAGTTACATTCATACTCTACTTTCAGTTAAAATTTCAAGTCGATAACATTAACACTTGTAATTTTACAATCATTTGTATAACTGTATGTTTGGGTAACGCATCACAAAAATGGAACATAAGAACATCGAGCAACGTTATGCAACCAAATTCTATGTCAAACTCCACGATGCGATGGAAACATTTAAGAAGTTGAAACAGACTTACAAAGATTAAATTCTATCCCGGGTACAAGACATTTTTAGATGACAGTGAAATTGTGAAGATAAGTCCCATTCTGGACCACCAATGACATAAGCAATTTTGTGTGATTCAAATTTAATTTTACCCAAACATACTGTTATACAAATGATTGTAGAATCACAAGTGTTAATGTTATCGACTTGAAATTTTAACTGAAAGTAGAGTATGAATGTAGCTTTCGATCCACTGCAGTCTCGTTTTGACAGTGTTACCAGTTGTTGAGAAAAAAATTCAGTTTCATTACTTTTTAAACAGACCACGTATAATAAAAGATTCCGAAGAATGCTGGATAAAATGCCAGCTTTGTCTTCTCACACTGAGTGCACCGGTATCTCAAATATACTTAAGATGTACATATGTGACTTATGCAAACTGCGTAAGCTGAGACATATGTCAGTATCATTATTTCGGTATCTAATGTATTCCATCAAGAGCGGGAGATTAGATTCATGTATCGATACTTATTATATCACATTAAACGTTCCTACAAACGATGAGATATGTCTCATGAAACGGTATCACAATACTGTTTCTTGATACATATATCTGTGTGTAACCTGCTTAACCCGCTTTCAAATCGAGCGACTCACGAGATAATCTCGTTAACAACAAATGAGAGTAATGTAAGCATAATTAATTAGACCTAACGAGATCTCACGGTTAGGGTAACTCCGGTATAAGGGAGACCGGAGTACTATGAGCCACGGGGTACCATGGGTCATTGACTGTTTAAGGTAATCCAGAATGTTTAGGTTGATTCAACTAGTATCATGTGACAGTTATTTCGTTGCCCATACTTCGTATGTGGCAGTCATCAAAGTAGTCTCCAGACGCACGTGACATAAATGGTTTTCGTAATGCATAAATAACTTATTTTTAACCGTTTAAAAATGTGTGTATGTTTTAATATTGTTTTTATAGTAAAATATACACGTACCAAAAATTAGATGTAACTTTCTAGCATCTTGTCATTTTACTACACTACAGATAATCATGTATTATTTATTTTTTGTATTACGTTTCACCGTTTTCTATATTAAGTGCATTCGGGGCACCATGGGACACCCAATGCTGCGGCACCATATGGGTCACACACTCCACCAAGGTTAATGATAGCTAGATAGATAGGTTGATGATATATGTTATTTTTGATTGAAGAAAACATATGTGTCAGAAGTTAGTTTTTCTAAAAAAAAAATGATATTTCATCGGGGTTCTAATATCTTTGTTTGTCCTGCTCAATCCTGAACAGTGTCATAAGAAAAACGTATAAAATAAAAATTTTTTCAACTGTACTGAGGAGGGTCTAAACCAAGGACACACGTTTGCTTTATTAAATAATTATAGTGCTTTAATTATTTTAAAAAATGAGACAAAAAATCTTATACTTAAAAGTACTTTTCAGAGTTTGAATTTTTGTGGCTCATGGTGCCCCGGTCTCTTCTATACGCCGCAGCTAAGAGAAACTTAAGGTATAATAAGTTTCTTATTGTTAAGGTATTCCTTTCACGGAAAAGCGTATTTTGTAGGCGCTTAAGCAGGGCCTCAGCAAACTCTTGTATATTGCATTAAACTTATATAAAATCAAGTTATAATTGATTATTATGTTTAATTATAAGAAAAAAGTGAAAATATTATGTGTATTTAGAAATTTTTCATTTTTCGGTAAATTTTACTGTCAGAACAATATAGCAACGCTGCGCTTTACAGGGCGCCGATCGTAAAATGTGAAATTGATAACAAAAGTATCAATGTAAGTGTCAATTTCATTAATCAAAGAATATTGTGACATTTTCTTTTTATCAAAAAGAGATTATTATAATAATAATGAGTGATAAGAAACATAAAGTGACGAGTAATGTGGGCAAAAATAAGGGACAATTTTTCTTATTTATTTTTCTTATTTTAAAACATAATAAATAGCTGATAGTAAACCGTATATACATAAATTTATATATATTAATATTTATATATTTTTATATTTATATTTTTGTTTATATTTATATATTTTATTTATATTTTTTATGCGATATATATTTTTGGATTATTTTTCTTTTTTAAAACATAATAAGTAGTTGACAATAAACCGCACGTGATGAACTGAAGTGTGACATTTGCGCACAGTTTGCAATTCCTTGAAAGTCGCCATTAAAAATATTCATCTGTAAACCACATTTCAAGTCAACTTTTAACATAAATATTTTGTTTAAATATTCGGTGACTCTGTGTTTTTATCGGCACTATCAAAAGTATAGAGTTTAGCGAATATGTAGCGCAATTAATATTTAATATCTTAAGATATTTGATAAACAAATTATTACATTAAAATGTGGAAAATAGACTTTTTCGATAACGTCACATATAAAATATCAAATTTTCAAAGTCATAATTCTTCTTTATATGTTCGGTAATGTGGTTTAATTTTTTTCTGGCGTAAAGATATGCATTTTAACTTTCTCGTACCGAAAAATCAGTTAATTCTTAAGACTTTGGTGTCATGAAAGGAATACCTTAATTTATCGAATACTATTTACTATGTTTAAGGCAAATAAATTATACCAATAAAAACTTTATACTGTCTACTACTATAAAAAGAATAGAAATATGAAATATTCATTCTTTGTATTTAATAAAAAAAACTTTTAAAAACCCTTGCATTTTTGCCATATTTCTCATAGCGGTGGGATATATGACATTCATGGATAAAATATATGCCTTAAAATTATAATAAAATATTGTAATAAAAAATTACAAATAATGTTTATAAATAAGGCAATAAAATGTCATAATAAGTTATAAAATGTGTGTAAAAAGTTTATTAAGGCGTAAAAGTGATAAACAAATTATAAAACTGAAAGATTTTAAAAAGAAAATAGAAGAACGATAAATGCATTAATTGTTATACAATCCAAAAAAAAGAAAGAAAAAGAACACACAAGAGATTTTGATTTTTACGAAGTGTCTGTACCACGGCATAAATCCCACACGCTAAAAATGCCGTACCTATATCCTAAACAGGTGGGATATACAAGATATCAAACTAAACAAAGAATACAAGAGCTATCCACTATTTTGCTGTATTCCATTTTTTACCATCCCTCTACACTTATGTATCATGAAATAACCATTAAACCTTTTGCATTCCCTACAATAATCCTTTTACGTATAGGTCGTAATATGCTAATGATCGCGCTATTTACTACGGTGAGAAATCGATTCAACTCACGTTTCGTTAATATTAATAGTAAAGAACTGAAATTACAATTAACACAATACTAATATGGCATAAAGGCACATAACAATGTGATTGCGAACAAGTATCTTTATTCCTTCTATTTTTTCTGACTTCTGCGGCGTAAATACCGGAGTTACCCTATATCGTATACCACGGCTTGAATAATGAGCGCAAGCTCTTTCATTTGTCCCGAAATCATTTCCTCCCTGACTTGGTGTTCGAAAATTCGAGCACATTTTCCAGCGAGTTCAAAACCGTTTCCGTACTAAGAAAATATTTAGTTTGAATTTTATTTCTAGCAAACAAGATTTCAATGCTTTATACATTAGGCTTTCTGTTAATTAAATTTTATTTCTGAAAATCGAATATTTGCGATTAAATCCCATTTGATGGACTATTGAAACTGATTTCCACGCTTCCTTCGTTCGCGGTTACTTCAAGAGAGAAAATCAAATTTTTACGTGGCTGCGCCATGGAAACCGCGAACAAAAAGGAATTACAGAGATAATATACCACCGTGCCGGCGACTAATTAACGTTACGAAGCAACGTTATGACGCCAATCACTGATTGTTACCACGGAACTGTTAAAAGCAGCGATTCGATTATGCCATTTTATTTCACGATCTCAATTTACTTTTTGTTGAGCAATCCCGACCGCAAGAGAGATAAACAATAAAATGGTGTATAATCTCTCAATTTTCCTCTGCAAGACACGCCGACCGTAACAAGTACGTTACAGTTACAGTAATTCGTTATAGTAACCTACGATATTTACACATACGTATCCCGTTAATTGAATCTATCGCTATTACAACGATCGCACCATTATGATTTTATCTTATTATAAATAATGCCGGACTTAAAAATACGCACTCGTCGATATTGAGACCTTCAAAGGGACAAATCAATAGCGTCGGTATAGTCCAGCAGCCGCCGCCTGTTTTTCAAAGTGATTAATAACAGGCTAAATCTTCGTGAGAAGGTTCGGTTCGACAAGACGCCCAAGTTCTTCCGTGTGAAAAATCTCGATAGAGGTAGCTAATGTAGTGCGCAGGTGTTAAACATGTCAATTTGGTGGGGTGTCGAAAGTGTCTGACTAACAGTAAGTTTTTTATTGAAATGTTAAGATAATTGGATAATAAACTCGGAAAAACAATTGTCCTACAAAATGGATGGTTTTGACTGGAGCGTCCTCCGCTCCGAATATGTCGAAATAACGGGATCATAAAAATTATTAATAACCAGCTGATTTTTTGTATGCAGCTTAGTAAATATTTGTATAATGAAATGGCCATATAGTCCTACAAATTTGGTGGTACGTTTTCCCAGTCCTACGCTTGGAAGTTGTCGATTCCACGGTAACACTTTTTTCATTAATAACAACCTAGTTTTAATTTTTCCTATCGGGAATAAAGTGTAGAACACAATTTTACCACTGTCCTACACAAAAGTGGTATGTATTTCCAGGAATAGATATATCTTGTTCACAAATTTAACTGTATATTTTGATATACAGTTAAATGCGTAAATAATCCCGAGTAAATCACGTTGTCGTTACACATTGAAAAAAAGCCCAAACACAATTCTCTACTCCGTAAAACTTTAGTATATGTCAAGCGGCCCTGATAAGCATGTACCATTTTCCACCGATAAGATTATAAATGCGTTTATGGCAATATTTTTTTTTTAACATAATGAATAAGAATCACTAATATTAATGGAATAATTGATTATCTTAAATTATTAAAGAGGTTAAATATTATTAACTAATAATTATTATCAATTGCTCATTTTTTAAATATTTTTTTAATGAAGTCAATGATATGAGCATAATTGATTCGATGCAATCTTCTCAAAAAAAAGTTGTTTGCGGATTTAAATACGCGGCGAACACCGCGAACATTCAAAAATATTTATAATAATAGAAATAGTACTGCCATTGGAAGTATAAATTTTCGCGCTACAGAAACTTTTCGGGAGAAACTGAGAGAGGTCTGGGGGGAATCCGACGAAGATTAAGATATTATATTATACTTTGAGGATTACTATTCAAGAACCTCTCCATTTGTAATGAATTCTTGGATAATGATTAGTCTCGTTTTTTTCTTTGAGCAAAAATTTCTTCCTGTTCTACTTATAAAAGACTTATAGACAGTCGTGTATATCTCTTATATGATATTTACATAAAAAATAAATCAATTTATTTGTATCGCGTTGTCCACCAATATATAATTTTCCTCGGACAATAATTGTGTGTATTTCAACCATCAGCCCTTTGACGCATATCTCGATCTCCATTCACGCTCTCTTCATTCAGTCTCTCGATTTCCCATTACGCGCACGCGCTTGTCCCGCGTGTTTCTCGTTCGCGCGCTTCTCTCTTTCTCTTTTCATTTTTTGTCTTCCCCCTCCCCTCCTTTAATCAATTATAACAACAACGCGTTGAAAAATTAAAGAAATTACAAAAACCGGTTTCCAGAAGATCGGTAATGAAAAACTATACACCCTATAACACCCCCCGGAAAATTCTACCCCTATTTCATATAGGCTTGGTAAAAATTTGGTCCATTGGTTTTCATAGCGAACAAAAAAACTGCAAACCCTGTTGCTTTATTTTATAATAATAGTATAGATAAGATATTATATTTAATTAGTTTTATAATTGTATTTTTTAGTTTTATTTTGGCAGGTCATATACTACTACAGTTCATACAACCACAGTTATATTATTTCAAAAAAAGTATTGATTCTGCTTACGAATACATGTGTCCCAAATTACCAAAACTACAACTACGAAATTATGTTATTTTCAATATTCTTGTAGGACTAGCGATACATACCCATTTTTTGGTAGGACACTGTTTGATTTATGCAAAGAATGCACTAACTTAACATGTGTTTTTTTTGTCCTACGGTTATTAATGAAAAAAGTGTTACCGTGGAATCGACAACTTCCAAGCGTAGGACTGGGAAAACGTACCACCAAATTTGTAGGACTATATGGCCATTTAATTATACAAATATTTACTAAGCTGCATACAAAAAATCAGCTGGTTATTAATAATTTTTATGATCCCGTTATTTTGACATATTCGGAGCGGAGGACGCTCCAGTCAAAACCATCCATTTTGTAGGACAATTGTTTTTCCGAGTTTATTATCCAATTATCTTAACATTTCAATAAAAAACTTACTGTTAGTCAGACACTTTCGACACCCCACCAAATTGACATGTTTAACACCTGCGCACTACATTAGCTACCTCTATCGAGATTTTTCACACGGAAGAACTTGGGCGTCTTGTCGAACCTTCTCACGAAGATTTAGCCTGTTATTAATCACTTTGAAAAACAGGCGGCGGCTGCTGGACTAGTAGTTGAAATATTTTTAATTACAAGCGTGCGTTTGCGATGGAAAACATTTTACCATTTATTTTATTTATTGCAACAATTCTGGGCACGTATTATGAAACTTTTTGGAACGGATTTTGATCAGAATTGTTTAGTTATTTCTATTTGTCTAGATTTCTATTTGTTTTTTTAGGGAAAATAAAATAATTCCGATCGAAATCCATTCCGAAAAGTTCCATAATATACCTACATGTCCTGATTTTAAATTCATTCAAATTTGAATTCTGTTCTCTCTTTATTCTTTTTGAAACATTTATTCTGTAACGTTGCTCAATGCATTTGAAGTTTACATTTGCCTGTTGATTTACCTTTCACGATTATTGAATTTTTCACTTAAGACAGGTGAAACAGCAAAATTTGATCAAAACTGTTGTGAACTCAAGTGAGGGATTGCACGTATTAACGAGAATTATGCAACCGTGAGATTAAAATCGAGATTAAAAGTCAACTTAATTTGTAGTTACGAGCACAATTATGACGCTTCTCTTACATCTACATATTTTACCGTACAATTTATATATTCTGAAAATGTTGTATTATTATACAAAGATATTGATATTATATGTAAACGTATCATGTTAAACGCGAGGGCCTCTCATCAAATTTCAATGAAATGCTAACGTGATTTTGTATATTTTTAGCAAGAGTTCCTGAATGCCGACAACTACACAGTTCCGTATGGCATGCCGTTTTACTTTTTAATAGCATAAATATAATTATACTCAATATAAAAGTTTCAAAAAATAATTGTCTTCAGAAAAATTGCGATTCTTGTTAATGAATTAAAATTATGTCTAGACATAATAAAAATTGACGAATTAAAATTATGTCTAGACATAATTTTAATTCACCCAATTTTTATTGTGTCTACACATAATTTTAATTCAGCCAATTTTTATTATAATTCCGCATTTTTATTATGTGTACACATAATTTTAATTCATACAATTTTTATTATGTGTGCACATAATTTTAATTCATTCAATTTTTATTATGTCTAGACATAACAAAAATTGGCTGAATTAAAATTATGTGTACACATAATAAAAATTGTATGAATTAAAATTATGTGTTCACATAATAAAAATGCGGATTTATTTTTATGTCAGACATAATTTTAATTCATCCAATTTTTATTATGTCTAGACATAATTTTAATTCACCGAATTTTTATTATGTCTAGACATAATTTTAATTCATACAATTTTTATTGTGTCTAATAAAAATGGGATGAATTAAAATTATGTGGGTATAATTAAAATTCAAAGTTTAATCATCTAAACATTTATGTATTTAGATAAAAATTTTATTCGTTGAATTAAAATTATGCCTTGACATAATTTTATTTTTGATTTTTAATTATGTCATGACATAATAATAATTGTAGGATTAAAAATTATGTCCTGCTATAATGAAAATCTGGTTTTATTTTTATACACGTTGTGCGTTGTATTTGAGCATAATTTTAATTTAGTAAATTAAATAATGTCAGGATGCGTAATACAAATTCTAAATTATTTTTATATTTGGACAGAATTTTTATTCAGTAAATTATTGTGTCGAAACATAAATTTAGTTTACCGCATTATTGACTCAACATGATAATATTTTAAAGAAATACTATTTATTTCAACCTTCTTAAGCTTTAAATAAGAAAAGTGGGTAATACGGAAATAGTCTTTTATAAAAATAATGTGAATAAATTTTTTCTTTTACTAAGAGTGGTTTTATAAAGTGATTTACTTTCATAATGCAACGCAAAAATAAAATGCTTCTAAGTTTAAATAACTGATGTCATAATGAAAATTGACACGCTTAAATTGTGGCAGCATGTAAATTAGAAAATTTAAAAATGCGATTTATTCTGTACATTTTCAATAATGCATACCTTCAATGTGTTCCTACGAAATTGCATTCAATTTTTCAAAATTTTGCAGAGTGAAAGAATATATTATGTTAAGACATAATAAAAATACATTATAATTATGTCTACAAGAATAATGCTACATTTCTTTATAAAACGCTGTGAAACGCCGTTTTATTTTTCAATGGCATAAATAATATTTTACTTGATATAAAAGTTTCAAAAAATAATTGTCTGAGAAAAATTGCAATTCTTATTCATGAATTAAAATTATGTCTAGACATAATAAAAATTGGATGAATTAAAATTATGTCTAGACATAATAAAAATGGGATAAATTAAAATTATGTCTAGACATAATGAAAATTAGATAAATTAAAATTATGTCTTGACATAAAAATAATTCCGAATTTTTATTATGTGTAGACATAATTTTAATTCATCTAATTTTTATTATGTCTAGACATAATTTTAATTCATTAATAAGAGTCGCAATTTTTCTTAAAACAATTATTTTTTGAAACTTTTATATTGAGTACAATATTATTTATGCTATTGAAAGTAAAACGGTATTCCATATTTCTCCTATATTCTTCTATGCTTTTAGAATTAAATTTTTGTCGCAATATAATTTTAATTATTTATTTTTATGCCTAGACATAATAATAATGTTTCTAAACCATTTTTCTCTTTATTTTAAATCGGAGAATTAGTTTTTATTTGTATATTAAAAATGTTTGCTATTAAAAAGTAAAACGGCATGCCAGTTCCGGCTGTGTACATACGCGGAAACGCATATCTCACTCCCGTATCGAGGTACTCGTGCACCGCGAACCGAAACGCGAATTTTCAAACATGGTATACACGTACGTCTCTCGATGAAATAAAAAACAGAAGTTTATTCGGATGAGATCGCCTATATTATGACGAGGTAAAAACGACACAAAAAAAAGAAACGAGAACGTTTGCAAAGAAAACATGCTCGCTGATTGTTTCCATTCTCGATGCGTTTACTTAATCTTCAAATGATAATACCCACGTATAGCAGAAATATATCATATATTTGTTTTGAAAATGATGATAGATTTTTGCTATTATTATTCTTCTCTGAAATATCACCCATTTCTGGGTGCCATTTATGTTTCCTTTGTGATGACGACTCATTGACAATTTAAAATTTAAAAAAATGTGTGCGTCATTTATTTTTTATAAAAAGAAACACATTACCTATATATTTTTGGAAGAAGTTATTTTATTTCCTGTGAATATAGATATATTTTATTTTTTTTCCTTTGAAGCTAATCGCTAGAAATGTGTGAAAGGAGAGTAAATCTTTAAATAAAAGTCGACAACGATTTATTCTACTCGACTTTCATGGCATTTTTTTGGAAGCCAGAAAATGCCAAGGCTTGTAAGATAAATATCGAGACTTTTAATTGTTCTTGGCACTACCAGAATAAAAATAACTCCTGGTTTCCATGCACGCGTTTCCGCGCGTTATAACGCGCGTCAAACATCCGTTTCCATAAGTTATCCCAATCAAATGCATGCTTTTTTCAAACGCGCGCGTTTGACGCGCAATTTTACGCGCGGCAAACGCGTGCATGGAAACCAAGGATAACTGTAAAAATAATTGCGTAAACATGTCAAAAGATAATAAAATGACTATTGAATAACTAATGATAAGATACTTTTTTCCCCTCGTAAAAAGATATACATAATTTTATCAAATATAAAAATGCGAAGGTTATCGGTATCTTTTAACAAAGTCAAAAATTCACTTTTTTCCTCCGAGTTTACGGGACGCATTAAAATAATCTCAGCGCAATAAAATTCATGAGATATTCTGCATATCTTACCGAAGTGGTAGAAAGGACAATCTAAAAAGAAATTATAGGGAAAATAACTCCCATATTTCAATCGTTCGGTAAAAAGTGGAGGCTCCTTATACAATTCCCTCGGAGTTTATGGAAAATCGTCGAGAAACCGTTAAAACGGCCACAAGTAGGATAAATGAGAGTAGTTTTACGCTAAGCGAGTCTAGATCAAGGTAAAGTTGACTATTTCTGATGATTGGGAGAAAGATCGTACAACGTATATTATGCGCCAGACACACACACACACACACACACACACACACACACACACACACACACACACACACACACACAAGACGGTTCGGGAAATACATTTCAAACTCACCGGTATATAGAAGTAACCGATGGAATTACTAAAAAAGAGATCATTCCTCTGGTATTGATAGCATACCCTCCACTTAGCTCTTTTATGTGTAGAAAGTTGCACGATATTTTTTAAGTATTTTATACTATAATAAAAAAATTTAGAAAGTCAGTGATTTTTAATCCGCTAAATTTCCAATAGATAAAGATTGCAGATAAATGCATTTGATGGTGCAATATTAATATAAGTATGACGAATTACGGTTATAACTGTATATCGTTTTTATAACTGTATGTAGGTGTCGTGCAATCTTTCTCTTTCTCTCTCGCTGACGCCATATTTATTTGATCTATCAGCACTTTGTGGCGCTTGCAGGTAACGGTACACCAGATGTTTATAAGATACTTGGAGGTGTCAGAACGCGCCAGGCGGACTACCATTATCCGTATATGAATAATGATATAAATGAAAATCAAGAGGATCTCTACGTCGGTCACGGCGGCGACCCGTGGAGCGCTTCCTCAGCGCGTATTTACAAGGATGTCCATGTGCGCGTCATATCGTCCAATAACGCGACGGCAAACAACACGAAGCCTCAATCCGCGTAAGTAGCGGACCTAACTTAATGGAAACGTTTTATTAATTTGTGACTTGACAATTTGTAATATCGGACTACATGAAGATTACGTAATTTTAGAATGAGTGAAAGAGCGACCACGGGTCATACGAGAATCAAAAGAGGAGTGATACACCTTTACAACATGGTAGTGTGCGCCACGGGATGTAATCCTCTAGCTTACAAGGGATACGGTTGCTACTGCGGGTTCTTGGGATCCGGTTACGTCATCGACGGTATCGACCAGTACGTTTGTACATTTTTTAAGCTTATATATAGAGAAAGGAAATGTTATTCACAACTGTTGAATTGCTTTTCACAGAAGACAAATATCAATAAAATGGAATGTTTTCAGGTGTTGCAAGATGCACGACTGGTGCTACGACGCTACGGAATGTCTCATGTTCTCAGAATACTTCGTACCATATTACTGGAGATGTTATCACGGTTACAAACCCGTTTGCGGTTCGTTTTTTTCATTATTATTCATTTTTCTTACGTGCTCTTACGCAATTTCTCTTAATTGCTAATTCGGAAGATAAAATTAATTTCAATACAATAGCTTTTCTATGAATCAAGCTCGACTTATTTATTTACGCTATTACTCTACGTAAATAGCATGACACAGTAAAATAAAACAATCCGTGAAATCTTTGTTCCAGCGATTGAGCATGGCAGCTGGGGAGGATCGGGATCTTGCGCTCAACGTTTGTGCGAATGCGATCGTTCGTTAGCCGAATGTTTAAGAAGATATCCTTGCCCTACCACCAAAGCAGTTTGTACCTCGTCACCATGGAGACTCGTGCAGAATCTCTTCATGATTATATAAATCGTGTACTTAAAAAAATAACATAGGCCGCGTTTTGAAACGTGAGAAAATCGTTTTTTATTTTGTAACATTTGACTTTTGAAATAAAATATTTCATATCTAATTTATGACTTGTACATACCTACGTATCATGTCAAAAATTAACAAATTCTCAAAGGCCGGTAAAATTCAGATACCAAAGAAAGTACAGATTATTTTAATCCTATAAATTACACATATTTATAAATAAAAAATGAGGATTCTCTGTGAAAGTAGAGTTCTAAATAACAAGAGAAGTGCGACGAAAAGATCCGGCGGCTCGCTTGCTGATTGGCTGACCGCGGCCATCAATCACAACCGAGAGTGTTGGGCTCGCAGCTGATTCCGTGTGCGAAGTACTTAACGTGTATTATGTGAATGAGAAACTAATATTTATAATATTATTAACAAATCTCTTATTTAACGTTGATTACAATGATGGAACTAAAACAAAAACATTTCTGAATAATCGAATTGTGCGTCAGATATACAGAGTATAGGTTACTTTGTTTAGTAGTCAACTGCGGGCTGAATGGGAACCATGGAGGGGATATAAGGAATGCGCTTCTCTTATTACTTAGGACTCTACTAGCTACTAGAGACTGCGGGAGCAAAAGGCTGCGAAGATCCTCATTGTGCGCTCCCATCAATAAAAAAGCGGCTGAAGGGTTATTTCTATCGATTATTCTCCTTGAGCTCGAAGAATAATTGAATGTGATTGGTCTATTTTTTTACGGCCTTACGATTATGACTAAAACTTTGTTACGTGCAATGGCCTTAAATGTGATAAGTTCATCGCTAAGTCCATTCAACTACGTAATAATAAGTTGATTAATAAAATTCTAACTTTTACAACTTGGTGAATAATCAACATATCGCTTCCAGAAATATTCCCTTTTTAATTTCCAGATGGCCGATGGTACATACAACCTTTCAAAAACCATCTGTATACTTGGTATGCTCATCCTCAGTATTATTCTTACTCATTACAGTCATACTCAATTTTGCCTATGCCTCTAGCATACATTTCTAGCCTAACATACATATACAATATGATTATATAGTAGTTTCAATTTGTTAAAGACAGTATATAATAAAAATAGTACATTACATTTTGTTTATATGTTTTTTATAGAAATAAAAAAATGAAAGTGAAAACAACAAAATTATTTCTTATGATACTGGAGTGGCTGGAGCCATAGAACAATATAAACAAAATATAATTGTATATGTATGTTAGGCTAAAAATGTATGCTAGACCATCAATATATAAACATTATAACTTAATATAACATAACTTAAGCATACGTATCTCATAATTACAATACTTACAGCAGATGACATTATATTCTCCTTTTTCAATCAAAATTTTCAATCATTGCTTCGTTTTTAAAATACACGGTGTCTAAGACACACGCCCCAAGTAGATCTAAAAATGTTTCACCGGTACTGAGAAGCAATTCTTAATACCACATATACGCATACCAAATTTGAATTAAAAAATATCTTGAAACGTTTTCTAGATTTTCAAAATTTTCATTTTTTTTCCACAATTTTGACATCCTGTATTTTGAAAACGAAGCAGTTTAGGACACATATTTATAAAACCTTTTCTTCTTAAAATAAGCCAATGAATATCAAATTCAAGTTTTCGTACTTATTTAAGAAACACTGTATAATTCAACAATTTTTTTCTATTCCGTTGTTTGATCTACAATATATTTACACCTCCGGTTAAATATACCTTTCTATTCTTGTACTTTTTGGAAATATCTTGTTCTATCTGTAATTACATGTAATGTAAAAAATAACAATTTATTATTCGAAAACGTAGCATTGAGAAAACGAAGGTAACGTACCTCTGTTTGCAGTTCTTTAGTTCTTTGTACGACGAGTTTTAATAGCGGACGCAATTTATCGATTTGATTCTGCGCGTCATATTGCTTCTGTTGCATGGATTCTTGCTGGGTTACCATTCTTTCGATCAGATTTAATTTTTGCTTTAAAGTAGCAGCCACTACGTCCACGTACCTAGGATAGAAATATATAAACATTTGTAAAAAGATATATGTAGTCTGTTTAAAAAATAATAACACTGAGTTTTTTTCTCAACAACTGGTGACACTGTAAAAACGAGACTGCAGTTGATCGAGAGCTATAAGTATTTATACTCTACCTTCAGTTAAAATTTCAATTTGATAACATTAATACATGTGATTCTACAATCATTTGTATAACTATATGTTTGGGTGACGCGTCACGAAAATGGAACACAAGAAAATCGAACAGCATTATGCAAAGTTTGACACAGCAAATTCTGCGTCAAATTTCAGGATAATGTGACAGAAACATTTAAAAAGTTGACAGTAAGAATGATTGGTGACTTATTAAATTAAATTTGAATCACCAAATTGTTTGACATTGATGATTCAGAACGGGATTCATCTTCACAATTTCACCGTCATCTAAAAATGCCTTGTGCTCGTGATAGAACTTGATCTTTGTAAGTCTGTTTCAACTTCTTAAATGCTTCCATCGCATTGTCTTGGAGTTTGACACAGAATTTAGTCGCATAACGCTGCTCGAATTTCTTGTGTTCCATTTTCGTGACGCGTCACCCAAACATACAGTTATACAAATGATTGTAGTATTACAATGTGTTAATGTTACTAAATTAAAATTTTAACTGAAGGTAGAGTATGAATGTAGCTCTCGATCTACTGCAGTCTGGTTTTTACGGTGTTATCAGTTGTTGAGAAAAAAATTCAGTCTCATTACTTTTTAAACAAACCACGTATTATATTTAATTGTAAACATTGTACCTCGGATAATGTTTGATGTTATGTAAATGGTGGACATTGCTATGCAATATTTCAGAGAGAATAACTTGAATGTTATCCAGCATGTTCTGAGTGGTCTCTATGGTAGAAAGTTGCAGAATAGATGAAGCGTCCTGCATCTGACTAAAGCTGAGAAGGTTGTTCCTATCATCGCCTTTGAATTCGTACAGACGTAACTTCATAAATGCCTCCAGCTATAGGAATATACATTTAGATAAAAATGTAGAGCAGTCAATTTCTTATATGCACATTTATAAGTCATACTTCAAACAGCTGATTGATAAATTCGGATCTCGTTGTTGGATTGTCTAATATCGTGTAGGCTTCAGACCCCGTAGCCACACCACCTTCGTGACCCGATGCTTCCACAACTATACCCGATTCCTCCAAAGAGATATTATAATATATTTCTCCCGCAGTAGGTTGTTCCGCATTTTCGTCTCCCCAATCAATATCGTCCCCTGCGTCCAAATCAACTTCTTCACCAAAGTCAATCTCTCTCTCCAGATCCAAGTTGCCAAAATCAATGACCTGTTGAGAATGCGGGATATTAATGCAATCGAATCTCTATTCTTACTACAAATATCGCAAAAAAATTATATAAAAATATTCATACATTAGTATCCAAACTAGACCTTCCATTACTTTCATCTTCATCCGCTTTAATATTCAATGGTGGCTCAATTATCGACGCTGGTACTTCTCCATAAGTATATTCAAACATTGTTGTGTTTCCCTTTTCTTTAAAAATCAAATAATGTATAACAATCTATCATACACACTTCTTATTCAAATATTATGCATTCTTGAAATAATGATTTTCCAAACATACCAATGACGTATTTAATTATCGACACGCAATTACTGTCGTACTGCTGGCCGAAAGTAAATTCAACAAATGTGCTGTAAAACTCTACTACCTTGTCCAAACTCTTTGTTTTTTCTGCTACTTTTTGATAAATTTCCGGCAACTCTTTCACCTTATCCATTAACTCACGTCTGACTGTACTGTAACCAGTTATACCTAATTGTTTGCAAAGCGCATTATACTCTGTATGCGCAATATTTTCTGACTTTTTATATTCCGCTTCTTTCTTTTCAAATTCCTGTCAATGCAGTTTTATATGCGATTTTAGACTATGACAGGATAAGTAAATAGTATTATGATAACATCACACATTATAAATCGATTTACCGTTAACGATTGTTCTAACTTCTGTATCTGTTTTTTAATACTGGGGACCTCGTAATTAACATTTCTCATGAGAATTTGCGCGGCTTCGGCAAGGTATACATTATCTTTTTCATATAATCGTAAAATCTCCTGCCAATCCTTCATCCTTTGTGAACCGTATCGCCCGAATAAATTTTTCGTGTCCGCTTCCGTTTCCTTCAAGATTTCCACAATTTTCATGCAATAAAAGTAATTTATATCTGTAAAAAGAGGCAAAGCTAAGATTCGGGAGTTTGAAGCTACGTGCTAAAAATCAGATAACGATTAACACTACTTACAGGCGCCAGACAACAATGAGGCAATGCCATCATGAGCAGGCATATTCTGTATTGCATCATTAATTTTCTGCCTAATGGTCAAAATGTTCGTGTGCCAATTCTTCTTGCAATGCCTCCGATTAATCAGCCAATCCAATAATTTTCCAGCATTAATGTCGATCGGGATATCCTGCTCCTAAATAATTATTTGTACGTAAAGATATAATTTAATAAAATACAACAATAAAAAAGAAAATAATACGAAAATAATATCAAAAACGTGTATATAAAATTCAAGTTTACTCCGGATTATGTCACGGGTAAAATTGTGTATACGCAATTTCATATCTATGTTTAAAATTGATATCGTTGACGTGAAAATAATTGCGTGTTCGAATAATGCGACCACATGCCTGCATGTTGTTAAATTCAACGAATCTCTCGGCAAGAAATCGTATCTCCTTCGCCACAGTTGGAGAACAGGTTGTAACAGCTGTTATTCTTTTATTAAGCACAATTAAACAGGGCACACACACTGACACACTTTTCGTAAAACGTAACAGTAAGGTTTAGACCAATCGCGTTGCTCGATTCGGCCGTCTGTAACCTTAGAAGTAAAAATTGAGCAGCGCGATTGGTCGAAACCTTACTGTTAAGGCCATTGCACGTAACAAAGTTTTAGTCATAATCGTAAGGCCGTAAAGGCCATTGCACGTAATAAAGTTTTAGTCATAATCGTAAGGTCATAAGAAAATAGACCAATCACACTCGATTATTCTTCAAGTGCGAGAAGAATAATTGACTGTGATTGGTCTATTTTCTTACAGCCTTACGATTATGACTAAAATTTTGTTACGTGCAATGGCCTTAAGAAAATAGACCAATCACAGTCGATTATTGTCCTCGCGCTTGAAGAATAATCGAGTGTGATTGGCCTATTTTCTTACGGCCTTACGATTAAAACTGAAACTTTGTTACGTGTAATGGCCTTTACTGTTACGAAAAAGTGTGTGTCCGGGGCCTTGTCAATAGCCTAGTTTACACCGGACCGTTTGATACGCGTACCAAGTACTATATCCGTATCAAATCCGTATCAAATCTCGGGTTATCCCGGTGTAAACCGAGATTTGATACGAATTTGATACGGATATAGTACTTGGTACGCGTATCAAACGCTCGGTGTAAACTAGGCCAATAACTTACTGCTTACGTCTTAAGCTGGATTCAGACAGGACGCGTCAAGCGTCCAAGCAGCGAGCAGCAACCAATCAGCGAAGTGATATTTTCTACGCCACTGCTGATATCACCTCGCTGATTGGGTTGCTGCTCACTGCTTGACGCTTGACGCGTCCTGTCTGAATCCAGCTTTAGGCTGAGTTTCCACTGAGCGCGTCACGCGTCGCGTCGTCACGAGTTAACCAATCGAAACATCCCATTTTATTACGTTACTTGTGACGGAATCGAAATGGGATGTTTCGATTGGTTAACTCGTGACGACGCGACGCGTGACGCGCTCAGTGGAAACTCAGCCTAAGACATAAGCAGTAAGGAAATCAACGATACTGATTCGCCACCGCTTACGTTATGTCTTAAGTTCTTGACTATAATTGGCTGATTTGCTTACTGCTAACGTCTAACTGCTTAAAAGTTTGGTGCGAGTCATGAGGCCTGTTGCATTTTGAGGATGCAAAAGATCATGGCGGCGCCGGCGGAGCGAGCTGTTAAGGGGATCCTATAGTGGCAGTGCACTTTAAGCACTAGTGCTGCACTTTAACTCGTATTTTATTTAATATAAATTTTTTAAGAGCCAAAATGGAAAATTTGGCTCTGTAGAGGCTTGCGGCTGATCTTACTGATTAAAACGAGCATAAATTTAATGAGATTCGTTAATTAATTTGGCTAAAATTTGGGAAAAACCGTTTCAAAGCAGCTTTAAAACGGTTTTTCCCAAATTTTAGCCAAATTAATTAACGAATCTTATTAAACTTATGCTCGTTTTAATCAGCAAGATCAGCCGCAAGCCTCTACAGAGCCGGATTTTCCATTTTGGCTCTTAAAAAATTTATATTAAATAAAATACGAGTTAAAGTGCAGCACTAGTGCATAAGTGCACTGCCACTATAGGAGCCCCTTAAGCTTTGTGTACACGATACTAGAAATCGGTCCGAGTTTCGGTTTAAGCCAATGAAACTGCTGCTTTTCTGTAAGAGCTGCAAGTTGATTGGCTTAAACCGAAACTCGGACTGATTTCTAGTATCGTGTACACAAGGCTTTAAGCCTTGGCTGCGTTCCGTTTGGGCGCTCACGCGCTGTAAGCATCATTCTATCTTCGTTGCACATCGAATATCAAACAAAGATAGAGCGATGCTCACAGCGCGTGAGCGCCCAAACGGAACGCAGCCCTTGTGTCCACGATGCTAGAAATCGGTCCGAGTTTCGGTTATAAGCCAATGAAACTGCTGCCTTTCTGTAAGAGCTGCAAGTTTATTGGCTTATAACCGAAACTCGGACCGATTTCTAGCATCGTGGACACAAGGCTTTAGAACGGAGTAGCGGACGTTTCCATGTGGCTTCCCCCCGGTAACAACTCGTCAGTCGCCGCAAATATTGTGCGGAGTATATTGATTTGAACAATCGACCAGATGATTATTTCATAGGATAGAAAAAAATTTCCATTATCAAATGGCTGACGCGATGGCTAAGGTCCGTCTCCTCGTATAGAGGACTTTGTTTCTAATTTTCCCAAGCCCAGGAACTTGACAGTAAATAAAATAAAATTTACAAATGACTAGTAGCATTTGCCTGTTTTGTTGAAATTTATTGTAATTTATTAAAATGACGAATGCAATAGTACGTACGATTTTGTCATTCTCTATACGGAGGGGGTTATACTCTGAAAGTCCGCTTTCAGCGCACAGGCACAGGTATTAGCCAAATGCCTCATCATCTAATTAGTGGAATCCTTCGTTCACACGCCTAGCACTTAATGCTATTCGTTCATACGCCTATCACTTAATGCTGTGACGCGCATGAATGGATTAACGAGATTCCCATTGTCCCTATTTAGCGAAACCACTGCCAAGGGAACGGACTTGGAAAAAATTAACGGGGAAGGAAGACCCTGTTGAGCTTGACTCTAGTCGAGCACTGTAATATGGCATCCTATTTACCACTTGCGTATACGCTTATCAAATAAAATAATGCATACGCGACGGAAAACCACATGTGACATCTGCCACATATAAAACAGGAACATGCGCTCATAACTGTCGTCTACGTAATACCTTCTTACGCTTACAAGGAACTAGTGACGTTCGGAGTAAACAGAGTCGCATTAAATCGACGGAAACAAGTAAATAATCAACTGCATTTATTTAAGTAACTTTTCTATCGATACCTAAGATAAATAACGAAAGGCTTATTGACAAGTAACGAGAGACGGGAATTAATCAGATCGCTCGGCGATACGAGTAGACGTGATGTACACACAAGTATCTTTTTTAATTTATTATGCTACACGTTCACAGTAAGAAAAAAACAATGTCCCTTTCCATTATACCGTCCCTGTGCCAGTATAAGTACAACATGAATGTCCATCGGAAAGGAAAGGTGTAAGAGTTCTATCGCTTGCACTCGTCTTTCTGATCATTCCGTGTTGTATCAGCACCCGTGTTAAAATGTTCTCGGCATGATAAAGCCTCGGCAAAAATTAATACCCGCGAACGATACGCGCGTTCATAGGGCGTACGAGGATCTAGATCACATCGCGCTTCTCACCGGTTCTTTGGATTCTAATCGCGAAATCGTCGGAGAAGACTCGCGGCTCAAAGTTCCGCCGGGAAAGCATTACCGGTGGGCATTACGATGGCACTTTGACCAGTGATGAAAAAACATCGTCACGAGGACGATTCGATCGGTGATCGTATATCTCGATCGCGAACGAGTTTTTCCTTTTCCGTTACTTCGCTATCACACTAATAACTTTGGGAGGGGCTTCGATCCGTGAAGAAGTTCTTCAGGATGAAAACCTGCCCCACGGCGATGAGCAGAATGCAGACGGTCTCCATTACCGACCACCAGAGCACTCGCTCATTCAGCTCCTCCGCGCGTTTGCGACCCTGAGCTTCCCGCAGACGATGATGTGTCTGATAGTCCAGAATGCTGATTAGATTTTTGTGCACCTCTTGCGCGGAAGACTCCATCTGTAAAAAGAACCAAGCCGCGTTAGCAATCACCAATTTTCATTTATGTGTACTATAAAAGATTCTATTGTGGTATATCACCTGAGTCATGACTGTAACATGTTCTCCGAGACCAGGAAGCGGCAGTTCGTCGCCCACTTGGAAATCCATATACACCAGCTTGTGCGAGTATGTAGAAAACTCATTGCTGAAGCAAGCCTTGTAAATTCCTGACATGGTTGGTATAAAGGAGTGTGAATCAAATTGCGTTTTTACTTGGCTATAGATAATCTCTTTATTTGGAGCTTCTAAAGTCACATCTACATCATACTGGCCACCTGTAACCACCTGAAAAATATAAAAGTATACTCGTTACAAAGTATACTCGTTACAAGTTACTTTGAAACATGCAGAGTTCTTCTTGCATATAAAGTACAAGTCAATGAAAGAACATCTAAACTAAAAGAAAAGTTGCGGTACCAATAAAAGTACTACTGCTTTTCACTAACAAATGTTTTCTAGAATGAAGCATAGGGCACATATATGTTTTAATTATATTTCTCCTCTTCTCGCTGTAAGATGCGAGTACAAGAACAGCGCGACTAAAACAGACCTATTTATCACACAAAATTTTATACTCTTTGAATACAATTTGAAATAATATTATTCCTATTATCTCTTATGTTGTTAATCGTGTTATTTGCGCCACTTCTCATTCGTCTCATTGAACCTGAAGCTACGCAGGCGAAGGAGTGCGACTGGCGGCATACTGCGCTGGACCTAGGATATGTCGCGATGCGAGTGATAATAGCAACGTGTCATCGCGACGCGAGCATATGTAGCGTTATCGAGGACCAGCGTCCAACTGTGTAACGCACCTGAAACTCCAGCGTAGACGAAACATTCTTCTCGATCTCCTGGTAAAAACACTCTTTGGCATTGTCAGCTAGCTCGAAGGTTAACTCGACGCCGCCCGTAAGCAGGAGTGCGCCGAGTAGCGAGACGAGCAATAGCCAGACCGACCAGCAATCCATTCTTGGTTGGTTTTTCGTTCGTTCGTCGACGACGCTCACGCGGCTGTCGCGTCACTGATCCGCGCACTGCGCGCACATTTAAGATCAGCCTCGAAACTTAAGAAAATTCGGACGAAAACGCGCGACCGCTTTCTACTTCTTTTCCCGGCGGCACCCCGACGATCTCTCGCAAACAAGCTATTTTAACGTGGCCGGATGTCGCGCGCGCGCGCGACGTACCCACGGTTTCGGTACGCATGCCCACGCATGGCGCGCAACTGAAGTGGCTGAAGCAGGCGGAAGTGGCTACGTTCACATCAGACCTCGTCGCGTTGAGTGCGCGCGCGAGCGTTTAATTCGCTTTGTTTGGCTCATCTGCAATGTCGAAGTCGGAATAAATTGACATAAATATATATATACTCAAACAGCAAGCATGAACAAAATCAAGACATAAGACATCTTAAAGACATTTTTAAGACATCTTTAATCCTTGACACTGACAGTGTGCCTTTGCCATCCGTTGGCTGCTGACATGCTTTTCCCACATACCACGTCTTTTACATATGACGCGCAAACTTTTCTTGACTTTTGGATTGTTGGCACAATGCCAGGACTGAGTTGTTTGTAAGAGATAGAACACTTGATAAGGACCGAAAGTGACGGTCGAAACGTCGTGAGATAATAAAATTTCTATATTGCCAGTCAGCGTCGATTTTTATTAGCATATTGTTTGTCTGTGAAGACGCTGCAATCTAGAAGTAAATGTGATTAAAAATTATATTTTTCAAGCACATTTTGTTGGCATTTCTTGCACATCAAATCTTTATTGTGGTTGATTGATGTCAATTATAGCGTTTCATAATTTCAAAAGACCGTTCTGTAAAAGTATTATATTAATATTAATACTAATTACTGAAACTTTTCGCAAATTTTTGTGATTGCAATGATGGCATTTTTTTGCTTATATTTAGACGGGGAAAATTTGCGAATAAGTATTCTGCTAAATGCGCGACATTACAGTTTGTATTTAGATGCATTACATTTGTTCGGTACGGTTGCATCTCAAAAATTGATACATTACTAAGAATTTTAGCACGCTCCTGATAAATATTGCTAGTAATTTTGGTATTGTTCATGACTGTAACCCACATAGCACATAATATTTCAGTAATATTACAGTAATATTATTTTTCCATTGCAATATTACCATAAAATATAGCAGAAATATTGCAGTAATATTACTGAAATATTTCAGTAATATTAAAATATCCGCGAAAATAAATATCAGTAATATTATTGTAATATATCAGTAATATTACGGTAATATTATTATAATATTTGCGTGATATTTGTATAATATTGCTAGGAATTAAACCATTTTAATAATTTTTATTAAATTTTAATAGTATTGTTACATACAATATTAAAATAATATTGATATTGTTAACGCAATAATATTATTTGTGTAATACTAGATAATATTTATTTAATATTGCTACAAATTAAAATATTTTAATGAATTTTATTAAATTTTATCAAAATGTTATTTTTAATAATAATATTACATACAATAATAAGAAAATAATATTGATATTATCTTTCTATCTCTTTCTTCTTCAAAACTGCTCCATATGCTACTCTGCACTGTATGAATTTCCACTGATAAAGAGTGACGTAACACTATAACATAATACAAAAACTGTAATTATTATTTATATCTGATTATACAAGGTGAGTTTTATTTTGTGTGTACCTGTTATAGACAAGTACAGTTAATAAGGAAGCATCAGGGTGAGAAGATCGTCACTGTCCACTGGATCATCGAAGTCAAGCAACACGGGCGCGGTACTGTACTAGGATGGGTGACCGCCTTGAGAGCGGCTATACGCACATGGCATGTAACGAAACAGTTAAAAGAAACTTTTTTTTTCTTAGATAAAGAAAAAGAACATTTTTTTATAAACGTTTATCAAGTAGATTTAACATTTTAACATTTTAATTTTATAAAAAACATTCCTAGAAACCGGTGTGTCGTACAATTATGGACCTATTTTTGCCGTCAATAAGACGTCAGAAAATGACGTCAATTGTCTGTGACATTAGACCGTCATTTTAACGTCATTATGCCGTCAGTTTAGTGACGTCAGGAATGGTCAGTAAAGGACCAAAATTTGATGTCAAAATGACTTGTGTTTGCTACCTGGGGTGCCAATTATCTTCGCTAATTATCTCAGAAAGTATTGGTTTATTGGAAAAATGTTTCAGATAAAAGTTGGAGGGTTTATAGAGGAATAATGGATGATCTTATTAGATTTTGAATCTGGAACCCATGTTGAGCCCAGTAGGGTTCAAGTCAAATTTTTTAAATAAAAACTCACATTTTTTATTTCATTATCTTTTTCTACTAATTAATATAAAAAACTTTTGTCTGAAACATTTTTTATTTGCCTTATACTTTTTGAGATATTCAAGAAAAATTTGGTAATTTTTGTAATATTTAGCTTATGATATCTTGATAAATGCTTGTCAGATGGAAAAATGATACAAGACTTTTTGACTTGATATGGTCTCAAAAATATGCTATTGCAATAATACCCCAATTTATTTAAATATTTGTGTATACATTTCCTTGAAGCTTTCATGTGTACACAATTATTTAAAGAAATTAGAATACTATTGCAACAATATATTCTTGAAACCAAATCAAGTCAAAAAGTCCTGTACCACTTTTCACTCCGACAAACATTTATTGAGATATTGTAAGCTAAATAAAAAGGAATAGTAATAAAATGCTTTAAATGACTTTTCATCTCGAAGGGGGAGACAATTTTCGGGTCTCTCTCTGTGTGAAGATTTTAAGTAGTTGACTGAGGCTGCGTTCCGATATTTACTGCAAGTACTGAAAATCTATAGTTTACGTAACGTACACTATAGATTTTCAGTACTGACAGTGAATATCGGAACGCAGCCAGAGAGCGCACTGAACGCGCTAAACGCACTATCTGCACTGAGCGCACACGACGCACACGTACATATATGCTGTCTCTTTTCAAACATTCGAGGTATCTCAAAAACGCCATCTATCGATGCAAAAGCAACCGTACGGCGACGACGATGACTTAATTGTAAAATTTAACATTTCAGACTTTGCGTCGTAATATCTCCGCTCGTAGAGCACGTAGAGAAAAACTAAAAACACTTTTATTATATAAATCGACCCCAAGCTATCGATCAAGCCTACTTAGAACTTGATCCGTTCACTCGTTATTGAAATCTCAAAATCTCGGGTACCGCGAAACTCGTGCGTTTGCGTAAAAGAGTCACGGTGCGGTCTCGCTTCGCGTGTACTTGGCGCGAGACACTAACCGTGTCTCTTGATACGTATAATAATACTTATTTGCGTTAAAGAGTTGAATTAAATTGTATAGTGTGAATCAATAAATATATCTTCACAAAATTTCTTATTTATGCACAAATAATCTGAGTGAAAACAAATTACGGGCACAATAACCTAGACTTTCGAACTAGCGTACTTCATGTTGTTTGTCAACATTCGGAATCAACTTTTCACTCGCTCGCTCGCGAGATATCGGAAACTTTCCGATCATTTCCAATGTAGGGTAGACCGGGGCACGTTGTCACACATTTTGTTCAATATTTTTTGTATTTTTTACATTCAATATTTGAGAGTACTTTGATATGCCAAAATTTCGAGTGAACCCTCAGCTTCAATTGGACAGTATCGAATTTTGTGTGATTGTTACTCTGCAGTTGTTACATAACAATAAATAACGACAGGTCGCTTGTGACAACGTGCCCCGGTCACGAGGCACGTTGTCACATCAAATGTGATTGCATGCAAAATGTTATCCAAACTGAATTCAACGTAAATATCAATATATTATAGTACGCTGCAATGTTAAAAAGTAAAATCCTTCACAGAAACATTTATTTTATTTCAAAAAAGTACAAAAAGCACGAAGTTTTCGTCTTAATCTAAATACAAGAATTCCACTCGAATGCGCAACTTATTGATACACATTTAACAGCAAGACGAATTACTTCTAGATCGACTACTGCAGCTCTCGCAGTTTTCCGTTTGTAGGAGCGCACCATATCTTAATTGCACCTATGACATTAAAATTCGTGACAACGTGCCCCGAGGGTATTTTTTACTCCAAACAGCCTCATGGCCGACACGTTTGAGATATTCATAAGGTTAGGTATTGCACGCGCCCACACAGAACACAACCTCCAATGGACGTCCATACAACCTCCATAGCTCCATGCGACATCCATCTCCATGGTGGACGTCAGATAGATTTCTAATAGAGATCCATACTATCTCCATCATAGATATCTTCTACAAATCCATAATGAACATCCATTAGACGTCTATTATGGATGTATAATAGACTTATATATAAATAATGTTTTTAATAGATCAATATTTAAGTTTTATCAGCAAATTTAAATTTTCAGATAATTTAATATAATTAATTTTTACATTTTTTAGGAGTATTTAAACAATTGTATTTATACGTAACTTAAGACATCTCTTTTTAGACATTGTATAGATTAACTATAGATGTTTAATGGAGCTTCGATGGATAACTAATAGACGTTAACTAGACGTTTAATGGAGCTTTGATGGATAACTAATAGACGTTAACTAGATGTTTAATGGAAATTTGATGGATAACTAATAGACGTTAATTGGTGGACGTCAGATAGATTTCTAATAGAGATCCATACTATCTCCATCATAGATATCTTCTACAAATCCATAATGAACATCCATTAGACGTCTATTATGGATGTATAATAGACTTATATATAAATAATGTTTTTAATAGATCAATATTTAAGTTTTATCAGCAAATTTAAATTTTTAGATAATTTAATATAATTAATTTTTACATTTTTTAGGAGTATTTAAACAATTGTATTTATACGTAACTTAAGACATCTCTTTTTAGACATTGTATAGATTAACTATAGATGTTTAATGGAGCTTCGATGGATAACTAATAGACGTTAACTAGACGTTTAATGGAGCTTTGATGGATAACTAATAGACGTTAACTAGATGTTTAATGGAGATTTGATGGATAACTAATAGACGTTAATTGGATGTTTAACGGAGCTTTGGTGGATAACTAATAAACATTAACTAGACGTTTAATGGAGCTTTGATGGATAACTAATAGACGTTAACTGTATGTTTAACGGAGCTTTGGTGGATAACTAATAAACATTAACTAGACGTTTAATGGAGCTTTGATGGATAACTAATAGACGTAAACTAGACGTTTAATGGAGCTTTGATGAATAACTAATAGACGTAAACTAGACGTTTAATGGAGCTTTGATGGATAACTAATAGACGTTAACTAGACGTTTTATGGATTCCTTATGGATATGCGTTTTAAGGCCTATCCAGTCGACAAATTTGAATATAGCACATAACCATTTGCATAAAAAATATTATCCAATCGAATTTTACTCGCATTTTCTCTTGATAGAAATGCAATTAGATAATTTATATTATGCAAATAGTTGTGCAGCCCCACACGAAACATAACATCCATTAGATGTCCACACAACCTCCATAGCTCCATGCGACCTCTATCTCCACGGTGGACGTCAGATATAGATCTCTAATAGAGATCCATACTGTCTCCATCATTATCTTCTACAAATCCATAATGGACATCCATTAGACGTCTATTATGGATGTATAATAGATTTATATACGTAATGTTTCCAACATATTAATATTTAAGTTTTATAAGTAAATTTAAATTTTTAGATAATTTAAATTTATTAATTTTTATACAATTTTTAGAAGTATTACGTTATATACATAAAATACATAGATTAACCGCGAGCTTTAGTAACGTGCACTGCCGCGACGCGGTTTCATAAATATATTTACGAACACAAATAAATTTCGTAATGAGCCGGTACTGGTTTTTTTTTCTGACATTCACTCGACATTAAGAAATATTATATCATATATCCAATTCAAAATTTTATTTTTCTTTTTAAATTGAATTTGTTTCTTAAGATGATTTTTGAAAAATTATATATTTGCACTGGTTATGACATATGTAGATTATATATAACACTTACATTAAATTAAGAAGTAGTCTACCACGTAAGGCAGTTGGCTCACGATCCAGAGGTCCCGAGTTCGAATCCCACCAAGGTAAGTGTTTTTTTCAAATACAAATAAAATATTTATAATCATATATAGACTTGGGTATCTTAAGAAACAAATTTAGTTAAAGATATTAATAAAATTTCGAAATAAATAATTTTTTTTGTCGGGTAAATATTCGTGTTTCTCTAGATTTTAAAATATCTTCTTGAGAGCGTATTTGAGAGAGGAAAATCTTCTAAAATTAAGCGGGAGCCACTAAAAAACAGAATTCCAAAGTTCCATTAAACATCTATGGTTAATCTATACAACGTCTAAAAGAGATCTATCAATACGTCTAGTGGAGGTCGAATGGAGGTGTGCAATGCGGAACTATGGATGACTAGTAGACGTCCATGGGAAGTTTCATGGATGTCTAATGGAGGTTTTCAATCTCCATGATGGACGTCTAGTGGACGTCCATTAGAGCTTTTTGTTCTGTGTGGGCGGTAGGTAAAAGAACATACTTTAAGATAATATAAAGGTCTATTCTGAAAAAACATAAGCTTCATGTCCAGTACGTTGAATATTAGACAATAAAATTTTACTTACGGTCGCAAAAAACTTTCAAATTGATTTTACGTCAACACAGCTGGAGCAATCTCAACACTGTAAACATACCAAAGATGGGCATACACTAACACGTTTTGGGAATAACGGGTGTTGTCCTCTGATTATTAGTTTTTTAAATAAAGCCGATGTGACAACGTGTTCCGTGTGACAACGTGCCCCGGTCTACCCTAATCCAAATGATCTTAATAGGACAAATAATGAAAAACGGAATTATTCTGTAGAGAAACATTTTCGAATAGATTTAAGGCTGATCTATATATATATATATATATATATATATATATATATATATATATATATATATATATACACAATGTGCTCTTTGCCTTCTGTTTTCTGCTCTTAACCTCTTTGCGACTATCTCATATTTCGCAATTCCGTCGCGTAACGTGATGTTTCTTGTCTCTTCTGGGCCGGTATTCATAGTCGGTTCTTATTTTAAGACTGCCTTAAGTAATGTCTTAAGATGCTAATACGGCTCTGTGATTGGTTCATGACGTCTTAAGATTGTACTTAAGACAGTCTTAAATATAAGAACCGACTATGAACACCGGCCCTGAAGTTCATCAATTTTTATTTTGGGCGACAGAGAACAAAAAACATCGCGTTACGCGATGGAATTGCGAAATATGAGATAGTCGCAAAGAGCCGAATCTGAATATAGACGAAGCAAACAAGAGCAAAATAAACATGAATGAGCACTTTGCTTTTTTTATAAATGCAAGAACGCTGCGACTAGTACTCGCGATACTGTTCGCATTCATCAAAGCAAATTATCCGTTCGCGCTCGTTTGCTTTGGATCCGATCGATTCGACGTATCAATTTTAACGATATTCGGGATTAATCGAATGATTACGTAAATTTCAAATGAAGCAAACAATGCGAAGAAGCACGAATAAAAAACTTTGATGAGTGCAAGAACAGCATTCACCAAACAGTACTCACGATACTATTGGCACTCATCAAAAAAGATTGTTTGTTTATGTTTGCTCGCTTTTGTTTGCTTGGTCTAAATTCAATCCAACATAAGTGATAGTCACAATTTGAAGACACAAATCATTAAAATATCATGTTTATTGCTATCATTAAAAAGTAATGTAAATTTGTACATCCGATGTAGATCCGTGACATTGAGAGAATATCATCGCGAAGAAACTTCTTTATCGGCAATAGCTTCTTGGTAACAACTCGTATCGCGCGATAAAAATCTATACGTTCTCGTCGAATCTCGTAAAGTTAATTTTACGTTTTTGTTATACAGGCACTCTCGTCTTCATCCAGAAGCTTGTTCAATGTACACAGTACCACTTCCTTGAACTGCCTGCGCCTTTTGTCAGAGAGTTTCGTAATATCTGGGATTAGACTTCGATAGAAAATCAATTCCGGATCGTTCGAGCCGTGAGCCTTTAATTCCGCAAGGAGGAAATCGATCGTTGGTGCGATCGCGTCCTTGGATATCAGCGTTTTCGAGTCTTGTTTGCAAGGAGTCGAGAGTCCCTTTTCGTTCGGCCGGTCGTTCTCAAAGTTGACGATATGCTGCGACTGTTGTTGCTGAACCTCGTTCGTTTGCGATCCGATCGCAAATTCGATTGGATCTTGGCTACCCATACTGACTGGCTTCTCTTCCCAATAATCCATCTGACTGTTGCCCAGGCTGTTATTTTGCTGATTTGCGTCGATATGTAAAAAATCGTTCACAGCGGACGCAGCGTTTTCGTTCTTGATCGCGGAAGTTCTCCGTAAAGATGAGTTTCTCGTCTCGTGATCTGCGCAATCAAGAAGAGACAAATATATATAAATTATTCTTATAAAAAATATACATATAAAATAGAAAAAGAATATAGGAAGAAAATAAACGTTGAAGGTCTTTTGAATTTTATTTCAACAAGCGAATACAGAATAAGAAAAGATTTAAGTTTTTTGCAAGTGATCTGCGTATTGACATGACTAGCAAAGATTGATACGAAAATTATTGTACCTATACATATACCATTGTTTTACTATTGTTAGATTACAAAGAACATTTTTGAAGATATTTTTATCCTAAAAATAAATATATTTTTATCTTAATTCACTGTATTCGTAGTGCCACGCTCCGATCAGCTGTTCGGTATGATGAGTCATCAGGTGGAATGTAGAGAGAGGGGGAAGGGAGGCTTTGAGAGTTGAGTTACAAACAATATAAACATAAAAATTGAGGCACCATAAAAATGAAATAAATTTCATATATAATCGCATGAAAGATAAATTTATAAGAAAAAAGAATATAATACTTGGAATTTAAGTAGATTTTTCTTTTTACCGGATTTCTTGAGGCGACTTTTGTCGCCATGTCTTACTGTCGACATGCGGGCTGCCGTCGGCTTTTGCCGTGTTACCGGCGTCTTGCTGCCGACCTGAATATATCGCGGTTTCGGTCTCGGTTTACTCTTGTTCGCCAAGAATCTCATCGCATTGTAGGCGAACCATTTGCTGCGGTAGACTCCGGTCGTGCCAGTGCTAGTCGACAACTTAGATAGCTCCTCCTTTTTGACCTCGCGATAGAAGTGGCTCTGGAGATTCTTCAACTTCCGCTCAATCTCATCTTTCTCGACGTTGAAACGCGCCGCGAGCTCGAGCGTGACCTCATGGCGTTTTTGCCGATCCTTATAGGCGTCGCATTGAGTGTCCCACAACATCGGCTGTTGCTGAAACAGCGCGATCAGCTGCAGGACCTTATCGTATGGCCATTCCGTGGCGCTTTCCATGATGGCAACCAAGCTGTGACTGAACGAGACGAGGAGCGGGCCGAGCGGGCCGTCGGCATCGAGCGCGCGGCTTCCGGCACGGTCGGTGCATCGTGGCGCCGGCAATGCAGCTTTTGCCGCCGGCTGTGCCCGGGCAGCGAGCCGTGCACTCTGGTGAGGACGCGGCTTTATGCGGTATTCTGCATCTAGCGATGTTCATAGTTTGACCGTATATTTATAATCATCTCAAGTATGATCTCGAGACTTTACACAATCATTATTTTATGGAAAGGTAAAATCTTAAGACGTAAAATGACAGTAAGTAAATATAAAATTACATATAAATACCGTTTCTAGTCCAGAGGTTGGCTATTCGCGTGTCGATCGTAATCGCGAATCGTTGTTATATTAACAATATCGCGTATATGTGTATAGTATACGGTATACCTTGGATCAATCCGCGAGATTTTAGCCCCAAAATTTTTCAACATTTAAAAGTTAGATATTTTTTTATATTATATTTTGTATTAAATATTTTCTGATTCTATAATAAATTCTCTAATGAAAAACACGTACGTGTGTGTTTATGTAATTTTTAATAAAAAGAAAGTTCTGACAAGTCTAGTTTTTCACGCTAATTTGTTGTCGGAACGTTAATAAACGCTACGAAATTGTTTAATCTTCAAATGAGATTATATTAGTACAGCAAAATGAAATGGATTACTCTTTAAATATATTTATGTATATACATTGTTTACTAGTTTCTATATATTGTATTATTTTTAATACATAGTTTCTTTTAAAAACAGTTTTTTCATATGTTTTTGAATTTTTAATTTTAGTTTGTTAACTTTTGAAGCAAGCTTCGACACAGTAATGCTATAACGAACGGTCAGGGAAACTTGCAAAATGTATAACATTGCGTTTTGCAATGCGTTATCATGCGCAGTAATCGGAAATTTCCGTCACGTGTAGCAGCTGTATATTTAATTATTGACGAGAACACAAAGTACTAGCATCCTTCCGCATGCGTCACAGGGCTTCCGTGCAATTCACTAAATATTAAATCGTTGCGGTAACGCAAGAACGGGAGCGTGTTAAAGCAAGAAGATGCAAAAGATAATATGAAACGAAATTATCTCGCTGTCTGAAAGAAGTTAAATGGTAAACCAAACAAGTACACAAATATTGTCGTACATTCTTTTTATATGAAACAGTTTTTATCTGCTTATATAATCATATCGCGAATTTAAATTACACTCGACTTTTAGTTTCACACTTTTAGTTCTCCTTTTAGTTTCACACAGACTTTAACGAAACTGTAACTTAATTCAAGATATTTACAGTATTAAGGGGATGCTGGAGTGGCAAGAATTACCGACATTTTTTTCAGGAGGCTAAACTTTGAATTGGCTTTACGGAATTGAAAATTTTTTTTACAGAATTAAAGTACGCATAAAAACGAAGGGTGCTAGCGTTGATTTTACATCAAAAACAAAAAAAAATAAAAAAATAATATGTATGACGTGACAACATTTGCTGCACATAAAAATTTAGACTTTGTACGTATAAAATAAGCATACATCACCCTCGGAAATACAATAAAGAAGAATCCTGTGCTTGCAGAAATGAGCTGCGAGCTTTAGTATAAGAGAACAATTGCCTGAAAATCTCATATGTATTTTTGCGTGCGGAGTAGTATTGCGTGTAGCGAGAGATAGCGCAGCAATCGAAACAAAGACAGATGCCTCTCGTTAGACAAGGGCAGATATAGGCCGGTAATATAGAAAATAATAGAAAACGAATTAGAACGGAACTAAAAATGTTCGACATTACCGACATCGAGGAAGTTCGGCTGTCACTCCAGTATCCCCTTAACTACAGAAATTTCCTCGGTAGTCTCACTAAAGAATTCGATTGCAAATCGCAGTCGGAGAAATCGTGGTAAAACATTAAGATCGCGAATCGTGGAATACCCTGTAGAATTTGAGATAAATAATGTAAATATTGCGGCATATAATTTTAAGTATAACATACGATTTTGTGCGTGAGGCGCCCTTCGGTACTGCCCAGCTCATCGGTCTCGTCGAGTCGTGCTGTGTGTCACGATCCGGAGCGTGCGATGACGAAGGTGCGTATCGGAGCCATCGGAGGGCGAGTGCGGAAGAAGAGAGTGCTTAAAAGATCAAAAAGAGAAGGGAGAAAGGACACGCGGCTCTTGAAGAGTCCCTCTTATTATTTACAGCGGACACACAACAAGCGCGACCAGTACTCATTACTCGCGCGCGCGATTGTTCATGTTGATGTATCAAATTAATATGTACGCGTAACGTGTGCGACGTATACGTCGGATGGGGTAAAACTGAATGGATCTTTTATGTACCTCATGACCACGGACACGCGAACACGCCGCACCTTTGAAGAACGACGTGAATTCATTGAAGATAGCGGGTTCTATTCCAACGATCTAACAAGCAATAAACCCATTAAACTTTTATTTAAAAAAGAAGTTAAAATGTATCAATTTAATGTTAACAAAACGCTTGTTATACATATAATCAATTATTCCCGAAATCTTCGAGAAGCGATTGACAGATATCTATAATAATCTTTTTGCAACGGGTTAGTGTAGAGAATCTCTTCATTCTCTATTTGACATAATTCGTCCCTAGTCCACAGCAATGTTTATACTACAAGGCTCAATCTGATGGCGAGGCACGTGTACAGGCGCCAGCGATACGGACTCTAAAGGTTGAACACGAAGGGCTTCTCCTTCGCAGCGATTAACTTCCAGTCCAGCGCGACGGTGACGGCGGCGGAGACGGAGATGGAGGTGGAAATAGAGGTGGTGGTAGTGATGGTGGTGGTAGTGGTGGTGGCGGTGGTGGTGGTGGTGGGGGTGGTGGTGGTGGTGGTGGTGGCGGTGGTGGTGGTGGTGGTGGCGGCGGCGGCGGCGGCAGCAGTGGCAGCAGCGGCGTTGGCGGCAGTTGTGACGGTGGTAGTGGGGGTAGACCGTGACGCTGCATCACAAGCGCGCAACACGAGTTTTCGGGCGGCAGCGTCGCGAGACGGATCTTTTTCTTAGCGTTCTTTTCGTCGCCGCGTTTTCTTGTCACCCGTTCGTCTCTTTTTCTTTCTCTCGCGAGATATACTGTTTAACGTTTCTGGTGATCGTGGAGGGAAGAGTCGCAATTTTTGCGCGTCGATTAATGTTTACGTGTCGCATTGTGCGTCCGAGTGATAGAGAGGTACTCATGTTCCGCATCCTCGTGCGCTCCAAGGTATCACGCATTATGCGATCTCACCGTGACCCTCGTGATCATCACGGACACCTGTAAGGTAACTATCTCTGAGAACGAAGCACATACCTATGTGTGTATGCGACATGGAGTGTCTCACCGAGAATCTGATCAATATCCGAAATTGAAAGCTTTATCTAGTGACTCGAATAACGGTGCTCTTTTTATAGACATTCGGAAAACTGCAGTGCACTTTTAGTCGATATTAAATGCATTCGTAAATTATAAATTTAATCTCGGCGCTGCACTTTCTTGCCACTTTCTACATGTTAAATGAGATAGGTGTACGTTCAGAAAGAGGGAAAAATTGCAAGAAAGTATGTATGGAATGTGCTGCTAAGAAGAATAATCGCGAATGTATGCAATATGTGTGCAAACCATAATTTCGCAAGTAAAAGAGAAAAAAAATCGCTACTCTATAATCTTCTTTTTGTTATTGACATATTAAAAATTGTACGAAAAAAATCATACAAATGGAAATTAAATAAAAATAATAAAAAATGTTAAACCTCGACGGCTTAAAATATTGGCTTTCGCTGATCTTCCGCAGTGTTTTGCATTAGTGAACCGTGGCCTAATCAAATTCCTTGAAACTCGCTATTATTATTGGATCGTCTTTTAAGCGGTTTGCCTTAGCTTTTTACACTTCGAAAATACATTATTGTGCGAGTAGAAAAATGATTTAAAAAATCAGAAACTTTACGGTGTGTGCTAGTAACCTTTGATTCATTGGAATTACTAAAACAAAATCATAAAAACATACAAATTAGATTATAAATTTATATTTTCTTTCAGAAACTCTGAACGTTTATTTTGCGCGTATTTCTTTAATACGATTTGCACAAAATTCATATAAGCTCAAATTTTTGTAAGTCTAATTCAATTATTCACAGTGAAAGAATTAGAAAACGGAGTGAACGCGCTAACAATATCCAGCTGTGGTTGGCCGGATGTGTTTCAATAATCCAGCTTTATATAACGTCTTGTCGACGAGAGCGCTTTCGTGCATCGCGACACAGTTGCATTTTGTCCACCGAGAACTGTCGCGATCTAAATTTGTCCGCTTTAGCTTTCTCCATCGTACTTTTTGCATAATGAAATGAAAATAGATGTATATTTCGAGTTTATGGGGGAGAAGAGCCGCGAAAGGAACGAAGTGTAACAAGAGAAATCGAATTAAAAGTGACTTCTCGATTCGTTCATACTTACTTTATTACCTACTTACAGTATTCTTCGATCGCGGTTTCGTTAACGTCAATAAAACCTCATTTAAAACTCGCAGAAAACTTTTGTCCACGTAATATCATCCACATACATATGCTTTACCTGGAATAATGCATCTCGAAACCGCCGGGCAATGCACTTTTCCTTCAAACGAAACGTAACGGTACGCGCGTTGCGCGTAAAAGACGCGGCGAATATAACAAAATGTAGCAAAAAGTGTATAGGATCGAGTTTGTTGATCATTATTTGACCCCGTTGCGATCCACTCGACCTCGCTGATCGCGAAAAAGACTCTGGGAAATTGGCTACGATGTCGCTGAAAAACACATGTCCATCGCAGTTGTTAACCGTCATCGAGCACCTCGCCAAGGACACGTACGTGAAACGCGAGACTAACGCGCGCGAATCGCATCAGATCTTGCACATTGGGCTCATTAAAAACGGGAACCAAAACCAGATACGTGGGGCGAGAAGTATGAAAATAAAGGAGAGATGCAAATGAGAGGGAGATGAATGTAAATAGAGCAGAAAGATATTCCTGGCTGGAAATATATTCTTGCCGAATTAATTAAGCGCTAACGTGAAGAGATATTTGCTTGTAAATTCGGGATGAAGCCAAAAGTTACTGCATGAGAAGTAAGATCAAACAAAAAAAACGAAGAATTTATTTTAAGAAAATATTATGTCTAAAGCGCAAAGTTCTTAAACCTAAAATTCTTTAAAGTCCTTTATCAATATGTAAGCTATTATTAGAGTAGGTCGTAGTTTTTAGATATCTCCTGTTAGATATCTAAAAACTCCTTTTTAAATATAGGTAATGATGATGCTGGTTTCTCAGTCTGATGGTATTCTGTCTTCTTCTAGTATTTTTGTAAATAGCAATGCAAGATTTCTCTGCACAGTTCTATATACCACCAGTTCCATATTTATATCATTAATTAATACATAATTTTTGCAAATCTATATACGTTTAGCTTTGTAAATATATAAAAAAATAACGAGAAAATATTCAATCATTATTATATGACTTTATTTAAACATTTTATGCCTTTATTTTTTTTATCGATAAAAATCTATTTAAAGATATTCATATTGAAGTTATTTACAACATTTTCACTAAAGAATATGTGAATAGGATTTTCGAAAGTTTATCCTTAATTTCCTTCGAAGCGATGACTTTGTGGCTCATCTGTTGAAAGACCCTCCGTAATAATAAACAGCTAACACGAAATAATCAAAGTAAAACATTTGCTAACGATGGATGGCACCGAGCGAGACACTAACAATAATATTAGAAAAATTCCACGAAAATCGCAATGGCGACTGTTAACGGGTGCCTTACGGCCCAGTCGTAAATAAATGCTCCTCGGGCATTGATAAATTCTACGTAATGTGACAGGCGGCAGGTATATTCTTGGCGCATTTGGTTCGTAAGAATAAGTGTAAAAGCGGCATTGCACATTATCTGGCCTCGTTGCTCACATGCATGAGTCGGCATGTATAATACGTTACCGTGATCGATCTTAACGTCCGACAAACGACGATTTAGCTTCCATCGGGATATGACATCGAACGGCCAACGACAGGTCAACGGCCTGGCGCATAATTGCTGGCTACTGTCTCCGCGAAGGTATAATTAATGACCTCTCTCTCTAAAGAAAGTTTTCGATATATTTCAAAAAGAATTCTAGCGATCAGATGCAAAAAAGTAAGGATAAGTTAATCCGATGCTTTCGTTATGCGAATATTGCTGGCATTTTCTTTTTGTTTCCATCAGAATCGTGATTTAATTTTCAACATGTCAATTTTTGATAGAAATCTTGAGTTATTTGAAACTCATTACTCATCCATCATGGTCTACTGTGGTTCATCCGTGGAATTGTTTAGCGCGAAAGAATAATAATACGTTTGATACTTTAAAAGCCGGCCGTGGAAGACGCGGATAGTGAAAATCCGTTGTCGCCTCTTTTGCTGTGGTTTTTCCGGTGCAGAAATAAGAGAGGAATCCTTCAAAAGAAGTTTGAAGCCAATTTAGATTCGCGTTCGCGCCCACCTGTTTCTTTTTCCTCTTCGCAGTCCAGAAACTGGTTCCGGATCACGGTGCGATGCAGGCGCGCTGCACGCGGTGCCGCTATACGCCTTCATTTTCACGGAGAAGCGCACGCTTCTGTGGCATTTGTGTGGATGCGTGGAATCATTCGTTTATGATATATGTCCGCAATTCGCCTCGGCCGTGAAAGCGCGCACAATTAATATCACGGTGAATTCGTTAAACAAAATCGCGAAATCATGGCCCGCGAGAGGGAGAGAAGGAGGAGATGAGGGTTGAAGGGAGGGGAGAGGGGAAAAGGAAGAGAAATCATGGTCGATTTATTCCAGATTCTCAGAGATGATTGTTCTTTATGTCAGACCTGAATCGGAATAAGAGAAAGACTCGCATTCTCAAAACGATTTATTCGTTTTATTTCTCATTCAGACAATTTACACAAGAGTTAATTAGTTAATTTCTTCTATGTGAGATAATTACGCGTAATTGCATGTGGTATGCGGACCGAATTGTAAAATTTTTACGGTTGTTATTGTTCCGGCAGGACACGTTTGGATGCGACAGCTGAATAATAACGTTCGCAGATATTCATATTTTATTATAATGAGCAATTCTATTGTTCTCTCTTCTCGCGCAATATTAATAATGCATAATTTGGTTGCGCGTGCATACGTATTTCAGGAAAGCCACGTCGAGAATTAATAATAAAAGATATTTAACATTGTGTAGTATGAACTTTGCATGAATTCCGTTCTTTTTAACAATATCCGTACATGAATAGCGGACGTAAACGTTACGATTATCTTGCGTTCGTCTGTGTTCTAGCCTGTAGAATTTTGTGAAAGTAGGTAGAATCGGAACAATGATTATTACGATGCTATCTAAAATGCGACGGTGAAATCTATAAATACTCCCTCGACTTCGCCAACCGAAGGTTGGCAGCAGTCGGGAGAAAAAGTGAGCGATATGAATTCACAGCAACCATGCTCTAAAAACATATCTTAAAATATAATTATCTTAATTTTTCACACACTCTGTTTCTCACATTTATTTGTTGAATTTAACATACTTACCATACACCATTTTCCAGAAAAATAAAGATAAATTTATAGTAAATGAAACTCTATAAAGCCATATAAAAAGTCCGGAAAAGCCTTTTCTTCATCATGATAATGGAGCAACAAAACATTTTGTTTATGACGAGAAAGTTAACGCAGCCTTTAAACGCATAAATTTCACGTGCTGTAGACGCAACAGGAAAAAAGTCATGTGTTTGTCGAGTGATTGTCAGTTCGTCAAACGTGTATCGAATAAGTGGTACATCGGAACGAAGACAGAAAACGTGCGATTGCTTTATAAGAAGAAAGAAGCCAGAGGAGTAGCAAGTAGCAAGACAACATAGGCAAGGAAAATCTAGGTTGCGAGTGAATTCCGCATCGTTTTTTTCTCGTTTATCCTGACCGTACTCGTGAAACGCACACGATTCAAGGTCGAATCTCGGTTAGGTCACGGTCCGGTCACGATCCGATAAAAAATCATTGCCATCCTTCGAGTCGTTCGAATTGTCGTCGCGCGATTCTCAATTCCCATGATGCGATAAAGCATTCCGAAGTATCTTCTGGTTTTGAAATTACTGCGTATTGGGTTTCTATTTCCCGCAAAACGCAATGTATACGCGTGCATATACCTACTTACGTCAAGCAGAGCGCTTCCGCGTTCGTAGAAGCGGAAGAAGCTGCCGACGCGAGTCGAGACACACGCAAGGGAGATGGGAACGCAAGATTGTGGACTATTAAAGCCCATCGAGCAACGTACACGGCATTTTTCTGTCTTTTCGTCCGAAGATTGTACAATTAATTTTTACGCGATTTTTCTAGGACGCTTCGTCACATAAAATACCGAAAGATAAGAATCTTATCATAAGATGCTGATCGAAAATTCGTTATGCAATCATATTTTTTAGCCTCTTCTATTTTAGGAAAATTATTAATTGTTATTCTAATAATACACGTACATGACAATGCCATACTATATACATTGTAACGTGCATCGTAAAAGCGCATTATTTGTCGCGGTTTTGTGATTCTAACGGACGCAGTGCTGGGATTCCGTAAATAGACATAATCCCTTTATATCCCCCCCCCCCTTTCTTCATAGTCCGTCAGATGCAAATTGCATATCAGGCTTTGCACTTTTATGGTGATTTTGTACAAACCAATCGGCATTCTTGTCAAGGCTTTTCCATCTTCGGCGAAACCTCCGTGACTATAATTAGCGTGACCGCGAGGCTCACTGACCAAATTGCCATTTCCTTTTTATGGATTCTCGAGGAAACGCGTGCCGTTCGCGACAAGTCCAAATATAACCGAAATACCTGACATGTAACGAATGCTCCTTCTCGCCTTTAAAAATATCATCAACGGGTGCTTTATTAGGAACTATTTGAAATGTGCGGCTATTTTTGCAATCTTTTATTAAAATCTACGTTTTTGCATAATGGTAGATAATTAGCGCTTTGCCACTCATAGTTAGTGATGATTAATATCTTGTTGTGGTACTTACCGTTATGTAATTTGTCATAGTTTCTGGAAAGACGTAACGGAAAAATAAGTAACGTAACGTCAAATCGTGAGAAATCTAAAGAGGACTACAAAACTGCGCTCGTTAAGAGTAAAATACCTATAAAAAATGAGAAAAAAATTCTATTAAATCTCTAACTTAATTATAGTATTAGTTGACTCGTTCTATTCAGTTCTGCTACACGCCGCATTATTAAAAATAATGAAATCAGCTAGATATTATCATTTGATAAAACAGATAAAACTATAGAAGTCTGAGATAACTCAAATTAGTAGCTGGCCATTTGTTTCGCTATTCTGCGAGTTACAAGTTAGATTCATAGTCGATTCTTATATTTAAGACCATCTTAAGTACTATCTTAAGATGTCATAAGCCAATCACAGAGCCGTATTAGTGTCTTAAAACATTACAAGACGGTCTTGAAATAAGATCTGACTATGAATACCGACCTAAGAAAACGATAGTAATCATGGAGTATTATGGATTTAATATAAATTGTGAATTTTCGTTGTCAATCCCTTACAACATGTACTTCCGATATTTCGTTATATTTACGCAACGTGAGAATCGATTGAAAAATTGCCAGTATTACGGATTACTCAATTTTGGCCACGAAGGGTCTTGATGTTTGCGTTCATGACTCACGTAGCAACGACGCAACGTCGGACCTGGATTACGTCGACCATGAAACACAAGACAAGGTAAAGGCGAAAGTCCCCTTGCTATCCCTGTTCTCTTTCGTTCCTGCCAGCGATCTTAGCTCTCTTCACCCTCGTCCGTATTTTTCCCTACAAGATTACTGCATGAAAACGTAACGCTTGCTCCAATGTACGATGTAAATGTACAGTTTCTTTCGTTCGGGATGCTTAAGAAATTCCGTGTCTATTTAGACGATGAGTTTTGAGAAAATTAAACCGTGTTAATAAAATACTTGCTAACGTAATTTTGTAAAAGAATTATCTATTAGCAAAATGGCATTTATATTCAATTGAAAGAAAAAGAACATTAATTTTGCTGTTTATCTTCCGATACAATTCACTATAGGTTTACATAAATAGATGCGAATAATAATGTGAATTTATATTGTGCATTTTGTATTTTTGCGGAGCTGCTCCTGAAACATTCGGGGTGCGCACAATGCACTCACAAGTGTGTCAAGCGCGTGTGTGTACACTTCAGCTCTCTCATAATCGATCGAGCATATCACTCGTTGCAACACACAGTGTTTATAATATACACTCTTGAGATAAGCGATGCACGGCATGTGTATTATGTGTATTACATATGCACTTTCGGACTATCGCGTCCGTGTAAACGCGAATACCACCAGATGGAAGAGTCTCGAATGCCCCAGGAGAGAACGAGTGCAATGTTTCCTTCCACTGCATCCAACAAAAGCTCCTTTGGACGCGAAAAGAGAGCGCAATACTCTTCACGTTGCATATATATATACATGAATTCGCAACACCACTCGGAGGGGAATTGCGTCGCGCTCAAAGGCCCAGATCCTTATCTCGAGCGTTGCGATTTCGATAGAATTGGATAGCGAGACTCGATAACGTCCGTGTCTTATAGTACATACGCTGCTTGCAAAAAACCCTTAAAAATTTCGTATTTATTCAAATAATGAGTTTTTGAGAAATAAGCTACACGGACTTCACGCACACTAATCAAATACGTGACCTCTGTGAACCTAGCACCCCCACCACTAAAAAAAGGTTCGAGTATACTCCACTCCTCAAAAACACGTATAGAGTACCGTAAACAAAAAAACAAGTATACCATAATTTTTTGCTAATTTTTTGCTCTAAAATAGTGCAGAGAGATACCAAAAATATTGATTATTTATAAATGTACCGATACCAGCTACCGTAATAAAGTAACAGCAAAACGGCCGAAAATAGAAAGTTAACCGTATAAGTTTAACAAAGGAGGTTCGGTTGCTTCATCGGGGGGAGTAGTGGGACGCGGGGGTTCTGGCAACAGCGCACTAGCGTTTGAAGTAGTGGGAGTGAAGAGGATTGCTTTGATTAGTCGCCGCGTGTATAGTGCGTGAAGCTGCTCACGACCATGGCAGTCTAGCAGACGAAAAATCAAGCAATTTATGCTTTAATAATTAATTTTTCTACGAAATGTGGGGTAACCTTCCCTTTTCTTTCACTCATTTATTTGTAAATTATTAAGTAAGTTACATGTGCATATTTTTTCCCTTATTATTTGCATTTTTTCTTGCACTTATATATTTTATTCTGAAGGTGTGCAATATGTCATTTCCCATAAGAACCTATGTTAAAAAGTACAATTTTTGGAGTAGATTTTTTTCAAAACGGGGCGGTGAAAAATTCCCCAAAAATTCACATAATTCTACAATATTTTGCATTCCAGAACAACATATTAAAATTTTATGAAACTGGCTGCATTTTTTGTAGCGACGGAACCTCCTTAAACTGTTTCGGTAAAACTTAAGATTAAGGGCGACCTTACCAATTTCATGATCTTGATATATGTTGTCAAGGTCATGACCCCGAGTTTCAGAAGGTTTTAGTCGGCGCTCGTTATTCGTTAAAAAGTTATTAACAAAAAAAGTTTGAAAAATATAGCAGTTATTTTGAGTATTGGAAGGCATAAACGACTAATATGTATGTAGAAATAATACATGTATAAACGAAGAAAAGTCATTTAAAGCAGTGAATAAACGTTATATTAAACAGTCTTTTTGTTAAAACAGAGAATAATTGGTATAGAAAAGTATATGTATATATACAATTTTATATGTTAGAAAGCATAAATACAAAATATTCTCTGCTTTAACCATAATTGTATGATTGGAATTGTATGATTGTATTGTATAAACGTTATTGTTTAGATATATTGGGCACATATATTGTGGGATAAATATCACAGAATGTAAATAAGCAAGATTACGAGCAAGTTACTAGCTTCTGACCTTGGTTATTTACATTCTGTAGTATTCGGTCTATATGGCGTGTTTGCGCTCATAGTCTATTAGTCATCTTTTGTCAATCGTTGTTGCAAGACTGATACGACTTAAAATAAAGCTTTACGAGTTTTTAGGAATATGTGATGATAAAAATAAACTTATAAAAGTACTTAAAAAAATAATTAATAATACATTAAATTATATAAGCTCAATCAAATATATGTAAACAATAACGTATATTCATATGGTTTCTAGTCAGATGTACTGTCAATAAGGGAATATAATGTTGCCATTATTTCAAAAAACGGTTATCTAGTATAGGGATGGTAAAAATTTTCACTGTTTTAACCGAAAGTAACAATTCGTTGCTTTAAATGACTTTCTTTCGTTCATGTATTATTTCCACATACATATTAGTCGTTTACGCCTTCCAATACTCAAAATAACTGCTATATTTTTCAAACTTTTTTTGTTAATAACTTTTTAACGAATAACGAGCGACGGCTAAAACCTTCTGAAGGTCACTCGGGATCATGACCTTGACAACATATATCAAGGCATATAGTATATATCAAGGTCATTGAAATCGGTGAGGTCGCCCTTAATCTTAAGTTTTACCATCACTGTTTCTTCAATCAAATACGTTACTTTGGAATTTATTGCTCGTTGTTAAAATTAACCAAATCTACCAAAAGTATGGTCACGACAAGAGTAAAGTAGGAGAGACCAGGGACAAACGTAATATTTTCTTCATTTGAGCTAATGTCTTTGATTTACTTGTTTATATATAAACTTTTTCTCTTTTATAAGGTAAATACATTCTTTACTTACAATGATATGGATAAAATTTATCCACATTTTATAATTATGTAGAAAAATCAAATTTTATGAAGATCGAAATTTGTTACGATTGTCTCTACCCCTAAGGCTGGTTGTAACAGAGCTCAAGGTTAATTTTAACAAGGTAAAATCCACTCATAAAAAAGTCGTGTAATGCCCGTTCTAGACTGGAGGATGATCCTACTCTCGGCTCATCCTCCTTTCTATAGTGTAATGACATAAACTATATATAAACTATAGATTTTTACCCGTCTACACTAGAGCCGAGAGTAGGATCATCCTCCAGTCTAGAACGGGCATAAGAGATTTTATTGTTGATATTTTTCCGCGATGCTAATTGGTTCTCTCATTGCGCTGACTTCGTGAGCATCTGTCATCGCATATTTTGATAGTTTTATGTATCAAGGGTTAAGTAATAGTGTAATAGTAATAGTATAATTAATAATATTAAAGCTAAATAGCGCGCACGAAGCGCGCGTTTGTGATGTCTAGTAAAATAAAAACGAACGTATATAATCAATGTAGCAAAACGTTTTATTTTTTAAAAGCTTTTTTTAAATAATTTTGGACATTTTTAATTATTTTAAACAGACGTTGCTAAACCTCTATTTGTTTTTCTTTTTCATACATTTGGCATTCTAAAATAATAATAAGAACATTTTTATAAAAGAAATATATATAAATGAATAGAAATCAACACCAAAATAACAACTGCTATTGGTGTTGATTTCTACCAAGAGTGCTACCAAGAGAAATTGGAATTGGTGGAATTTATTGAGTTAAACAACGAGCAATAAATTCAGGATTGGATATTTTGAGAGCAATAAATTAGAAAATCAATTTAATATCAAAATCAACACAGAAAATAATTTTCTTAACATACTTTACTTTTGTCATGAACCTAGCCTGCACTCTTAGTGGAATTTGTTAAGTTAAACAATGAGCAATAAATTTCACACTACATATTTTAAGAGCAATAAATTATAGAATCAATTTAATATCAAAATCAACACAGCAAATAATTTTTTTAACATACTTTACTCTTGTCGTGACCACACTTTTGTTTGACTTTGTTAATTTTAACAACGAGTAATAAATTTTAAAGTAACGTATTTGGTTGGAGAAACAGTTTAATGTTAAACTTATACGATTAACTTTCTTTCGGCCGTTTTGCTGTTATGCAGTTACTTTATTACGGTAGCCGGTATCGGTACATTTATAAATATTTAATATTTTTGGTATCTCTTTGCACTATTTTAGAGCAAAAAATTAGCACAAAATTATGGTATAGGTACTTGTTTTTTTGTTTACGGTATTTTATATGTGTTTTTTTAGGAGTGGGGGTGCTAACGTAACATGAAGGCAGGACCACCACTTTTGATATTAATTTCCTGCGAATGGGTACGAGCAATAAATTCGGAAATAGAGCAAATTAGCACCAAATTATGCCGTATACCCAAACTTTTCTTTAGTGGTGGGGATGCTAGGTTCACAGAGGTGAATACGTAATATAATAATATAAGTAAAGTATATAAAGTATACATAAAATAATCCTTATTTCTCCAGCTTCTTCTTTTTGCGTTACTGGTAACTGGAAATGAAAACGCTCAACGTTGCACGTGTTCCACGAACGCAAATTTCCCGAAAGCTGCTCGCGTATATCTCAAATCTTCATCTCGGAAATTCCCATTCTTTCGCAACGATATTCTCTCGAAGATCTTCATCTGCGAAAATTATTTAAAGCGCGCTAAATATGGTGAGAACGTCTGTTCTTCAATATAATGAAACAGCTTCTCGTGCACGCCGTAACAAACGCGCACACGTGAGACATCACATAAGATTAAAAATGTGCCACTCCGATTTTTATTCGAGCGTCTGGAAAACATCTGCATATTCAGCATATTGTCCGACACAGCGTTATAATTAGGCAATTTGTCACATCGCGGTCATTTATCCGTCATAAGTGTATCACCGTGATCAATAACTAATTTCGACAAATTATCCGAATTGCTAAAAGAGACATCAGTTAACATATATTATTCCTTTGCCGCGCTACGATAATTAAAATAGATTTCTCTTATTTTCCAACGAGTGTTTCTCATGCTAGCGAGATACGAACGGCACCACCGATCTAATCAATTTTGTATCCCATTCCCCGCGTTCGCCATGTGAATATTTCACTTGAGTTGCAGAATTAAAGTCGAATGGCTGTACGAGCAAGACTCGTGCGCAGGGGCGCGGTGAAGCACGGAAAGCACAGCGATGACGCTTCCAGTTTCGAGCTATGAAGAACTTCTCATCCAGGTTCGTGAGCTCACTCACGAAACGATCCTTCTGCAGCGTCAATTATCCTGTGATCTCTTCGACAACGCCGATCCACCGGACGTGAATCACAACTTCTCCTTCGTTCGGAAGAACTACGAGAAGGGTAAGACAATATTTCACTCTTGGCGATCTTATAAATCTTTAAGCGAAATGAAAAGTAACATAATGTAATTATCTAAAATAGAAACGTATGCAAAAATAATTAAACGAAGTGATAAGAAATCGTCTCTTAATCGAAGAGTAAGAACTCCATAGAATGTGAAGGTTTTATCGATTAGTCATATAGGTAAGCCTCGACTTTGGTGATGCATCGACCTCGACTAGGATTATAGTTGGCTACGTTTTAGTCCGGTCTTGAGGTAACTATACTAATATATGACATCACAACTAGTGCATTGAACTCTCGTTGAACCTTTATGTCCGCGCCAATACTCTTAACTGTTAGGATGCAAATGAGCGTCCGGCAAAAAGTTAGACTTAAGCGATAATACGAACTCGTGCCCGCTGCATTGTGCATATCTTATGTGCGTCGTAAAATATTGTATAAATCATCACAGAATAATAAAACATCTGCGATATTATGGACATACATTTAAAGAAAATTTAGTACCATTCAAGTGATCAAAAGATCGCATGATATAATACGCCGCCAAAGTGTGAAAGTTTTACAAGTATTTAATCGAGCTATTGTCAGAGCAGACGGATTATTTTCGGAGATTTCTGACAACATTCGCGTTTATTCTCGTTTCTCGGACTCGGTTATCGATGTTAGACGAACAGATTGCCAGATAAGATCCGATTTAAACTTTCACGGACGATCCTGGCGCAAACACATCTGGCAAGTGGCGTCTGGTGTCTGTAGATTCGTAAGATAGGCAATGGTTGGACCGATGCCACCTAATAGATGCCAAAGCATTTTGTAACGAGGCGGACCAAAGGGAAGTGCGACAAGTCGCGGAGAATCCTTGTCGTATTGAAACAAAAGTAAAAGTGCCTTGACACCTCGGAACGAAAGTTCACCGGTTCTCTTTCCAGAACCAGCTGTTTCAACTGTCACTTGCCAATTCCGTTTCATCCGCCTCGAGCGAGCTTCGAATGCTCGTTTTGCATCGCAATATCTTTAGTTGTTATCCCTTCTGTATTTTGCAATGATAAAAATCAATGCGATCGCAAATTTATCTCTCATGACATTCGGTGATATCCGTGATACTCGATATTCGCGATAGTTCCGGACAATGTTCTAACGATGTAACGTCAGAGAAAAAAGAATTACGTACGCGTTAGGGTGTAATTAAAAAAGACGAACAATGTGTAACTGTAAAAATTCTTGTATATATATAATAAATACAATTAATAATAATGATTTATATTTATATGTAAGACTAATGAATAATAAAGTTATTAACTTAATTTAAATTTTTAAATATATATAATAGCATCGTACTCACATTGCTGGATTCCATACAATAAGATCACGTAAAAACTTACATTAGGTAATTAACATTGGGCGCGTTCAGCAGACACAACTGTTGAGTTCGTCTTATCAACACTCTGCGCTGATTGGTTGGTTCTAAAAGTAAGAGCCAATCACGTTCGGCTGCTATTGAGCAGCTTGGTGCGGCTGAACGCGACCATTGCATTTAAGGAGGTTTAGTGGCTACAAAAAAATGCAGCCAGTTTCATGAAATTTTAATATGCTGTTCTGGAATGCAAAATAGAATTATGTGAATTTTTTGGAAATTTTTCACCGTCCCGTTTTGAAAAAAATCTACTCCAAAAATTTAAAAAGTACAATTTTTGGAGTAGATTTTTTTTAAAACGGGACGGTGAAAAATTCACATAATTCTATTTTGCATTCCAGAACAACATATTAAAATTTCATGAAACTGGCTGCATTTTTAACATAGATTCTTATGGGAAATGACATATTGCATACTTTTAAAATGAAATAAGTAGAAGCGTTTGAAGTAGTGGGAGAGAAGGGGATTGCTCTGATTGGTCGCCGCGTGTATAGTGCGTGCTGCTGTTCACGTCGTTCACGACCATGGCAGTCTAGCAGACTGCCAAAATCAAGCAATTTATGCTTTAATAATTTAATTTTTCGATAACTTTCCCCTTTCTTTCACTCATTTATTTGTAAATTATTAAGTTACATGTGCATATTTTTTTTCCTTATTAATTATTTGCATTTTTTCTTGCACTTATTTCATTCTGAAGGTGTGCAATATGTCATTTGCCATAAGAACCTATGCTAAAAAGTACAATTTTTGGAGTAGACTTTTTTCAAAGCGGGACGGTAAAAAATTCACATAATTATATTTCGCATTCCAGAACAACATATTAAAGTTTCATAAAACTGGCTGCATTTTTTTGTAGCGACGGAACGTCCTTAAACGTTTACATCATAAATATCATACGCGGCAGCTTCGTACCCATCGATTTGCGAGTCTTCGGCAAACAGCGCGTATCGCGTTTTGCTCGACAAGCTTCAGCGCGTTGTGCAACATTCTACTCCTTCGCAACGTTCGCACGCTAGGAACAGTTGCGAAATGACGGCGATCTATCAAAATTCAAAATAAATTCGGTGCGCGATAGATCTCCGGGGAGCTTGCGTGGGTGCATGCGAGTTTATTTTCAAGTAGGAAGTTCCGCACGAAGTTACGAAACGTCGGCTCGGCTTCGTTTCCTGCGTCACAAAACCTCGCGATTAAGACGGTCGATGAGGTTACGCGAATATTATTTTAAGACTGTTGAAATAGGAAGACCATTTTTATTGTTTTATATTATTGCTTGCGTCAAACATCCTCAAGAAAGTGCACGATGGATTTCCTGAGTAAGTGTCATTCTCGAGGAAAATTTATTACGACGATATCTTCCTCGATGTGACATTTTGCATCAAAGTTCTTTCCATCGAAGCTCTTTTTCCGCTCGCTCTTATCACTATTGTTTATTTTATCACTATTGTTTCTTCTTGCAATAGTCAGTGACAATTTTATTTATAGTTCCTTTTCTTTCAGTTCCTTACGTTTAGTTTAGAAGTGCACAGTTACCCTTTTTGGAACTGATTTATAGTATAAATGCTCCATTGACTTTTGCATGATACACGGCCGATAGCAGTCTTAATAAGATAGAGATAAGTGGATATTAGTTAATGATCATATATCTAAGAGAGGTCCTTTGTTTGATTTTATTATATTTATTTATGTTTATGTAAATACAGTACGATATATTTTTTACATATTTTATATTGTTTTACGTACTTTATTACTTATATTACTTTTATCATTAAGATTGAATTTTGATTTTGCTTTTAAAACGCGCATGTTACAAATGGAGACGGTTTGTCTAGAAAAAATTTTTTAAACATTTTTAGTTATCTTATTGTTAGTGATATGTTAAAAATTTTTTTTGAGAGACATTCTCGTAAATTTACTTCTTGTTCTGAAATACTAAATATAATATTTTCATGTTTTTCGACATTTTTCTAATTATACACAATACATTTAGTTATACGCGACAATATTTCGCCATAGCTATTCCATTATGAAAATATGCACGAAATTTTAATTTACTAGATAGAAAAAGTAATACAGAGCGACGGCTCATTTTTTGTTCTGTCAGATTTCTTCTTGCTATGCATAAATGGCTACGCTTCGTATCTCGTTCTTTCACAGTTTACTTTTCTCCGCGGACACATGGTTATTTTTGAAAAAGTCATCAACGGAAAAATGAACAGCGACGCAGAAGCCTAACGGCCAGAAAAGTATCAATCTCTTCTTTTCAGCTTCTGCGTTTTTTTTTTATCTTAATAAAAGGACGATCACGTGAATAAACGTTGACCTGTACAAAAAAATTGTGAAATAATTAAATATTTATTTTTATCTCGACTTTTACGAATGCTTGTCAGATTGAACTTACGCAAAAAACAAACTTTGTCTCGTATACGTTATCTTTATGATATGATCTTGTGTTGCAGGGAAACTTTTGGCGGATAACGTGATACGGCATTGTGATAAAACGCAGGAAATCGAGACAGGACAGAAGCCCCTTGCTGAATACAAGTAAGTATCATTTTAAATCAAAAAAACTTTTTTTCGCGAAAAACGCGTGGCATAAATATAGTATTTTATACGAAAGATGAAAAAAGGAAGAACATATTGTGCAGAGAAAAACGTTTCTAACGCATCAAAATAAAATGTATACATGCAGAATTCCTTATGTATCTTTCTGTATCTCGTTTTGACGGAAATTCGCAGCTTTCTTTCAAAGAAGTCCGCGGTTCAAAAACGATAAAGAGAAAAAGAGCCATCGCGTTGGACGGAAGCTGCGGAGAAAGCAGCGTAAGAGGAATTCCATTTGCGCGACGTATAAGTGCACGTGATGTCATTCTCTTTTATCTTTGCGCGAACGTGTGGAGCTCTCGTCGGCTTGCACTTTGCGAATGAATCGCGGTAAATCTTATGCGTGTATAAGATAAGGATCTTTTGCATGCACTATCGTTTGCACAGATTGTAAAAAGCAAGAGAAACAAGATGATGGGAGACATCTCACTTTTGGGAAAGTTCATAATTTTATAACAAATTATAATATTTACGCGTATTTCCAATATGTAATTACAGAAGATTTTGTCATTTTTGTATATACAACAACCTTCTATAATCTGCGCGCCAACTGACTTTATCTTCCAATACATCCTGTACGTGTATAATAATATCATTTTGTATTATCAGAGTCACATAACCGATTGTCGTGGGACCGATTTTGTTACTATCCGCGTGTACATACATACATACACCCTCTTCGCTCAGCATTCTATTAATAGACACATTCCGCGAATAGCGCTTGTCACGAAATGCGATGACTAATGCATCGACGATGTTATCACACTGTTGCAGCAATCTGAGATTTCGGCCGCGATATCGTCGCGATTTGGAATCTACCGAGAGCGCTCGATCGGACGAACTCACCAGCCGGCTTCTGGCTTGGCGAAGTCGCGACCATCACCCGATAATATTACAGGTAAGCGATGCTGCACCTGATCGATGCACGAATCCGGCTGCACAGATCGACTTGCTCGACAGGTGACGATGTTTAATATATCGGCCCCATCTGATTGAAAATTCTGGTTGCGCGTGCACGACTAATTTATTCTTTTACCTTCGCTTTTATTCCATTCGTCGCGTCGCGTCGCACGCCAATCGCCTTAAATCAATCGCTTTAATTTCGAGCAAATATATTTCTGCAAGAAAATTAAAAGCATATCAATTATTAAATTAAAAATTGACATCAATTTTGTTCTTTTATTTTTTATTTTCATATTATACATTTTATATTATATTTATTTCTGCTAATTTTTACACGATTTTTATTACACTTATAAGGGCGATCTTTTACTTGTACCGGACTCTCCTAATTCACACATTTCCTTTGTAAATTATTTCTTTTGTAATTGCAAAGTAATGCATTTATATTAAGCTACTATACTACAGCAGTGCATGCATCGTACAGCGCTAACATTAATAACCATAATACGCTAAAGTGACGAACAAGATAATACGTAGCATCCGTAACGTCCGTACTAATTTGTCTCGGTCCTGACCTGCAGTACATACAATCGCCACTAAATTCCATGTTGTAATTCTAAGTTGCACGAAACAAATGTACCCACGTTGATATAGATAGCGGAAAAATAAAAACACTTTTATTACATAATTCAAATCCAAACTATCGATTGGGTCTACTTAGAACTTGATCGGTTGAGCGGTTATTGAGATCTAATAATATCGAGTGCTCGCATAACTCGTCGCGTCGCGTAAAAAAGTCACGGTGCGGTCTCGCTTCGCGTATACTTGGCACAAGACACTAACGTGTCTCTTGTGATCTTTTAAGGAGGTTCAATCATTACTTGTGAGTCAAAAATGCGATTGAAATAAATGTCATTACAGCGATCCCAAATTATATGCAATATTAGTATAATGAATTGTGGATGCTACTTACATGCTATATTCTTCGTCAATTATTAGTGTATAGAATATTAACAAACATATACTGGGGTATGAGAGCGTCAACGACTCGGGAATCGCTTATTTGGCCAACATTATAGGTTAGAACTTGTCACTTTGTGACAATAAGCTTTCTATACTCGAAAGCCAACTTAGAGCCTTAATTTTTTAATATGTTTTACATAAACACTTTACACAAATAATCGCAAAATTTGAGCAATATTGACCATATAGTTTTTTTGTAATATTATTCAGAAGTTGACCACTTTAGCATGTACTCTTATGGAGAAAGTCTCTCCGAGGTAGATCATCACTGGTTTAGTACACACTTAGCCAACTTTAGGACTTTGAAAACTCGCATTTGATAGATGAAACATCAAGGATTGTGTTAAGACTTTAAAAATCGGACTTTACCATGTGGATTGAAAGCTTTATCGTCACAAAGTTCAGGTCCCAGCGTAGAATAAGCGATTCCCGAGTCGTTGAGCTCTCATACCCCGAAATATATTTATTAATATTCTATACATTAATAATTAACGAAGAATATAGCACGTAAGTAGCATCCACAATTCATTACACTAATATTGCATATAATTCGGGATCGCTGTAATGACATTTATTTCAGTCGCACTTTTGACTCACAAGTAATGATTGAACCTCCTTAAAGCATCGCAAACTTTGCATAGTGCATAACAAACCCGCAATTTTAAAGATACAATTTTACATATATAATTATAGGTATAATTCGATTCGTCTAACTAACGCATCACCGATAAGAATCAACCATAAAGAAAACGATGTTTATTTAATATGTAATTTCATAAAATATTCTCATTGAGAAAGAATCTCCGATCTAGCGCCTGATGTGCTGTGCAATTTTCCTTTTAAATTTCGCAATGAAAGCAGCACTATGCGCAAGCATCCAAGTTCGTTTCTTTATTCGATAAATCCGTCGTGCAATTTTACTCCGCGTCGTGCCCAATATCCGATGCATAAAAGTCCAGGTTCGCGCGTTCAAGGTCACCGGATTATACGCAACCCGTCTGCACACGTGGCTCTGCGCGCGGCGCATTTTTTTTCTCTTCCTCCCCTCCCCTCTTCTCTCTCGCTCTCTTTCTCTCTCGCGCGAGAGAAACCGGAGCACGATGAAATTACCAAAGGGGGCGGAATTTAATTCGCGAGCATGCGCCACGTCTATGGGGGGAATTATCGGTGGGGTTGCCGCCACCACACACCACCATCACCCCGCTGCTACCGCTGCGTGTTATTGATCAGGGTCCTCTTCGTTCCCACGAAATGGCTAAAATATATCACACTGCGGGGCACGACAGATCGCGCCCCCGTTCCCTGCTGCGTATGCAAAAATTCGTGCTACGTAACTAATTTACGCTTTCGGGATTCTTGCGGGAATATTTCGGGAATTTTTTGACTGCCAAAAACGATTAGGGAAATGATAATATATTGTACAATATCGGAGATATTATCTACGGAAATATATAATCTACTCTTAGTGGCCGTATTTTGCACAATATAAATTATACCATTGTATGCACGCGATAGCGATCGAATCGGGAACAGTGCGGATATTAGTATCTTAGAATTTCTGCGGCGGAGACGATGTATAACAAGATAAATAAAATGAGACAATCAGAGACGTCCTTTCGTGCATCTCGTACTTTACAAACTTTTCAATATGTTGCATTAAATTTTCAATATATTTATCTTACAAAATTTAAGTAGAAGCTTACGCCAATGCGGTAAAGGCACAGTATAAGTAAGAAGTACTAGTATAAGTACTTATACTGTGATAAAGGCAATCTCTGTATACTTTTGTTTTTATTTCGCGGCTAGGAAGTCCCGTGTGTTGCGTATCGCGGTGTTATAGGTTTATAAAATACGTGACGTTTATCTTTCGCACACTCTCGCGCACTACACGCGATATTATGCAGCAGTTTTTTGCAAGCGACTTACAAAGCAGATTATTGACAGTTTTCATCGTCCTATAACGCATATCGGCTTACATATCGGAAATGCAATGTGTGTACATATTAATCTCCCACACGAATTTCATTAATTACCATTCGACTCCGGAGTCACTTTCATGTCTCTTCCTCTCTTCCTCTTACATCAATTAGAAACTTTCTCGTCGAAAGGGTGAGATTGTTATCTACCTAACAGTAATGAAGGTTTATTCGGTTAATGAAATGCGTGATCATTGAAGAGGAGAAGCGAAATCCCGCGGTTTTCTGATAGACTTCTTTAGATATAGACGCGAAGAGAACCCCTCGGACGGTCGTCTGCTATAAGAGATAGGAGCGACTAGTGAAAGGAAGGACTCCAGTGATAATCAGGTATATTGAAGAAAAGCTCGTTGATAATCTCCACGAAGAACATGATGGTAATTTGTTGTAGAACGGAGTGTAAAATTCGCGGAGACGCGGTTGATCGAATAATTATAATTTGTCGGCAATTTATTAAGATACTGGAAACATTGTACAACATATTGTACAAGAATGCTTGTGATGCGAGGCTATTGGTTAAATTAATCGGTACTTGGGCATCCTTACGATTATTTCGTAGCTGAGAAATGGAGGAAGAATATTTTTAGATTTGTTTTTTCGTTGTTTCAATATGAGATATGCATCGAGATCTATTTAACATTGTGTAATTTTATTTGCGAGACGATCGGTACATAGATTACTTGTCCAAATGTAAATGTTTGAAAAAGCAGAGAAGCAATCTTTTGTACGAAATAAAGTTGGGGCATCTCGAGAGCGATCCATTCTAAGACATCGCAAATAATTTCTCATTAAATTGCGGCAAAGCTCCGAATCGCGGTGGGAGATATTCTCCAGAAGACATAACAAGAAGCATATAAATCACAGATTCATGTCCAGACGTACATATGTACATATCGTAAGCGGAGCGTCTCGCGAGTTAAGCTCTTCCGAGTTGTTGAGTACTAATAAACAATTTGTCATTTAATCTGGAACTAATCTGGAGACGTCAAGCGTTGGAAAGTGTATTCCCTCGACGAAGGAAAGACTCGGCGGCGGAAACAGACGTCTTTCTAATTAGATAGTGAGAAGAAAAAGATGGTCGTAGACTAGAAAGAGAAAGAGCGAAGGAGGACAGAGAGAGGCGATTACCACGAAGCTGAACTCGGAGAGACGGACGGAAGCAGGAGCGAGAGCGAGAGAGCAGAGTCAGCGGAGCAAGCCGGCACAAGAAAAGGGGGGATAGATCGAGTGAGTCAGCGATAGTGCAGCAGCCCAGGCCGAGCCCAGCTGTTTCTCGATCCCCTAACCTACGCCAGTTTATTTCAACCGCTCCAACACTCTCCTCTCGTGCAGCGGCTGCTCCGCTGTCCGTGCGCCCCCAGAAGTCAACGCTTCTGGACCTTTTTCGCGCTCGAGTTTCCGCTTCATCTCGCGCGCCGACGATGGATCGCCTCGCGACGGAAGAAATCGTTTCACTCGCATTCCGGACGATCCAGTCGAGGATGAAATCGGTCGCCACGCCGCGGCTAGTTCCCGATGTCTAATCGTTTCAACGCATCTGAAGAGTCGGAGCGAGACACGAGACGCGGCCGGCTGATCGTGAGTGTGTGCGCGTCATATGCGATCGCCGAAGAGTATATCGGCGACTTTCCTCGATCGGAACTGCCGGTTTCCTTTGTACGCGTTTCTTCTTTCCGTCTCTTCCTGTGGGTCACGAAATCTTCCAACGGAGCCGTCGATTTCCCTTTAATTGCGCTCTGCCACGCGTTGAGTAAAAACTTATCATTATTTATAAAATTGTTCAGACTCGTATTTTTAACTAGATACTCGATGTTAAATATGGCAAATTGGAGTTAATTTATCTAGAACTATTTATTTAGCGCTAAACTATTCCAATAATTGGAATTCATTAATTCCACTTAGCAATTATTTATCGAAATCTAAACTGCGATTCTACATGAAAAATAGAAGTAGTTTATCAACGTGTATACTTTTCCTGATACGTTTTCCGCATATCTTCTTGCTTCTTTTAAGACGATGAATCGACGAGGAATATCGTTCTTTGCCTCGCGAAGGGCAAAAAGATTAAGACAGAGGATTGATTGAGCACGCATTTCCGGTTAACGCAAAGCGTGTTCCGTCAATCAGGAACAAGGAGGGAGTGTATACGCGGCGCGGCGTCACGTCAGTTCATCATCCGGCGATTCCGGATCCGATCGATCCCGGTGGTTATCCGCGTATCGAAGGGAACGCGATAACTGACTTCCGAGGGAAAGCCATTTGCGAAAGAAGCGTGACGCGCGAGTACACGAGTGCCCGTTAACGACACACACATGTCGCACAGTCGCGTTATGGCTCTCCACGAGTTTGCGAAATGCACGACGCGACGTGAGACATTGTGCGTGTGGGCGAGCGCGAGCGGGCAGCTGCGTATACAACTATAAATGGCAACGGCGAGACGTTGACACGTGCGATATACACGGGAGTGATGGATCAAACGCGAAGGGGAAGGGAAGTCAAAGTTTTTCGCGATTCGGAGCGGAGCGGCGAACCTCGCGACGGCAAGTGTTCGCGCCGAAGTCTCGGAAACGCGCGCGACGGATTTTCTCATCTTCGTCTGATCGGAGAAGAGAGAATCGGATAAAACTCCTTCGCCTCTCGCGAGTGTGCTCGTTATAATCAACTGCTGTCAGCTGAATGCACGCCGATCATACCGAAATTGAATGTTATCCCGGTTGTCCGCGAAACCCGTGCCAGTTTCTATTCGTATCTTCTAGGATTGTAGCAAGCAACGAATTGTGAAGAGTGCGCAATATTGAAATAATTCAAAATAACATTTGTCACGTGTCTATGCGACCGTTGCACATATACACACGTGTTCTATGAGAGAATTTTATATTAATAAAAATCTTGAAAAGGTATTCCACTGTGAATTCCACCTGCCTTCGAATGCGACGTGAAAATGATTAATCACCCCATCAACTGTTTTGACTGATAAGTATATATCTGCCGGATCGAATTGATGAATCATGGTCAAAAAGATGAAATTCTCTATTACAGAATTGCACATGTTGAAACGTATTATTCGTTTTCGAAAACTGTGGCATCACGTGAGGACGTTTTTCACCCGAACCACGTGATCTTGGAGCTATTGATTATCGTGCGGTGCCGTGTCTCAGAGACGAAGAAAAGATACTCTTTGGCGCGGCGCGGGTGGTGCGGCACGGCGACGGAAGGACAAGATGCAATCCACTTGATTAGAACGCGCGACTAATTGCACTTGCGGCAACTCGCACGACGCATCGAAGGGTGAAGACGGGAGGAAGAAGGGGGAGGGTGCGGCGTGTCGAGGATCCTCGTAGGTCGCGGTGGCGGTGGTGGCGGCTGAAATGCCAGAGGGACATTTTGAAAATCTTTGGTTCGGCGCATGCGTCCCGGTGCCCTCGCGACGTCTGATGATACACGATGGAGCCGTCGTCGCCTACAAGCCGTTGTCGCTAGAAGAAACGGTCCGCACGGTGCGTGTCCGGGAGGAATTATATACGCACCTCCCAAGTAATCATGGAATTCGACGAATCGGTGCCGATCGGATCGACGAGTAATCAGTGATAATCAGTGCGTTGTCGTCGGCTCTCCTACGGGACGAGCAGCCGTCTGCTCTCGTCTCGACAGGATCGATAGCGGGAGAGATCTTTCCAGAGAAGAGAGATAGAGAAAGAAAGGAGCGCCACTTGTTCGACAGAGAGTGTTCGATCAATTTTTCAATGCGCGTTTCACGTCGAGATCGGGGCAGACGGACGATCCTTAAACGAGTGAATGTTCCATGAGACTGAATTCGAGACGCAGCGAGAGATGCCGGGCGAAAATCGCGACCAGCTGTCGAGAAGCGGAGATGCAGGAGGTGAAGGAAGGGGATGCGGTAGCGACGGAAGTGCTCCAGGACACCGAGAAGCCTCGAGAGGCAGCGGCGGCGAGCTAGATCCTCGTAACCGTGGTAAACCAACCGCGACGATGATCCCGCTTCCCCGCACCGGCCAGTTCGCGTCCGCCTCGCAAAATCAGAAGATCGCCAAAACGGAGAAAAATCGACAAAGATTGATTATGGAGAGCCGCGGCACCGTCGCCGCTGCCGTCGACGTCCTCGACAAGGAGCGGAGAATCGGCATACGGGAGGAAGAGACGCAGCAGACGAATTGGCGATTATCAGCTGCCAACTGTTCGGCTAGCGCGCGATTTGCCGAGGATTTTGGCGATTCGCATCGAGGTGAAAAGGTGATTAATCTAAGCGAAGCATCTTAACGTCTGAGCGGAACGTGAACTAGGTCGTCGCCATTGAAATGTCAGTTCTCAAACGACAGCATCGACGTACGGCGTATATATCTTTTATATATCGATTTATCATCCTAAACATACGTATAGATTTTCGAGACTATCGATCAACGTTTTATGTCGAATAGACGAGAGGTATACGTTTATAATAGCGATAATAGTATAAGCAATGGAATAGAAATTCATCGATATAAACGAGTTCATAATATTATATAATATTAATATTTAATACTTTTATTATTCTGGGACTAATCCTAATATTCAAAGATAAAAAATCTCCTCCTTTGTTTCGATCTTTAAATTTCTCGATTATAAGAAGGTTGCAATTCCTCTCTCCACAACAATGTGAAATTTGTCCAACGCTCGCACTTGCCACTTGAGCTCTTCGGACATTCGAATAATTAGCATAATTCGAACGGGCACGGATCTCCTTGCAAACGGGGCGTATCGCGACACCTCCCGAAGCACCAACCGGAAATTTACTTTCGTCGTTCTCGCATCACTGATCGGCATGCTCTGTTTTCTACTTACTTTTTGATATTGAACTCTAAATCGCTTTCCGAAAACGCTCACAAATTTGGAATTTTTTCGAATACGTATCTCGCCGGCTTAAATCATTTTACTACACGTATGCATAACTAAAGCATAAGATTATAATCTCTCTCGTAAGCTCTTTCAGCATATAATGCTCGAAATTATTTACATTTTACATGAGTGACAAAATTTCCTCGAACAAAAATTTCGCGAAAATTTTTGAACAAGTAAAATATAGGTATATCCTCCGGAACGTGCGCCTGTGCGAAAAATACGTAGGGGAGACCGGGGCTAGAAGTCACACGGGTAAGTTGTCACAAAGCTTATATCTCACTTAATACATTGAGTGGAATATTCTTCTTTATAGTGTAAGTTGCTCCTATCGTGTTAGTCGGATGTACAAAATAGCTCGTTTTAAAAACGTCGCATGCGATATTTACGAGCATTTTTTTTAAATTGGAGGTCGTGAGTAAATTTTTCTTGCCTCTATTTTTATTGTTCCGTTGGTTTTTGGAATTACTAGTCGTAATTTCTTTTTGGTCATAAGAAATATTATAGTTTTAGATAATTTTTCCTGTATTTAGTTAACCGTCATTGCAACATAGTTTATAAAGATAATCTTCTTTGTTCAAAATGACCATTCAGGGTAAGTTGTCTCAAATAAGATGGGATTAAATGTTTATGAGAATTATTATTCTTTTATTTACTCAAAGTTTATGAAAGTATAGAATGCGGGCGACGTGCCCTCCACGTGCGTCTCACGGAAAGATTGCTTCGTAAGAACGTGGTCGAGAAAACTGTTTTTTCCTCTCACTTTATTTAATGAAAAAGCCACAGTCAGCCGATTGCGCTGATACAGTTCACGAAACGCTTAACAGAATTTGTATAACGCACGCACGAAAAAATATAGGACTCGCCGCGATGTTACGCCTTGAGTCTCGCAGATCTATCTGAGGAGGGAAGAGCGCGCGGGGGGGAACAGGATCGGACCGGCACGTAGCGCTCGCGACCGATTGCTACCGAGCGCGACCGAACAGCCGCGAGCCGAGCGTCTCGAAGGAACGCACGTCGCGAACGCGTGTTCTCATCGAAAGAGAGACAGCGCATAACATGCGACACACTTAATGCACCAAACAGAAAGTATTACAAAGTTTATTGAGAATTATTATTCTTTCATTTAGTCTAAGTTTGTGAGAATTATATTACAAAGTTTATGAAAATTATTAATTTTTTGTTTAATTTACGCTGCAATATATTATTAAGTTAAATTTACCAAAAACTAGCACTAACTTTAATAAAATATTAAAACAGGAACTATTTGTCGTATGTTTCCTTTACATAAAAAATACATGACAATCAATCCAGAATCATGTGACAATCAACCCTGGGTATGGGGTAAGTCGTAACATTTTCACGATCTTGCTTAGAATTAAATAACTTTTTTGTGTATAAATATATATAAGTCAAATATTTGTTTTCTTATACCTAAAGGATATAGCTACATTATAAAGTACTATACAATATTATAAAATATTGCTAACATTTTTTTAAAAATCAGTATTTGAAAAGTGTGACAACCCGCCCCGGTCTCCCCTAACACTTGTCGCAGTTTAAATTTCTCGAAGCGCGAACACGGAAGCGCTTATTTCACACGGTCTTAGATAACGTTGACGATGACAAAAAGACACCTCCGAGCATGAAAACGCCTGTGAGGCGCTCGCGCGTACTTTATGCGCGTACACAAACCGTTCGTGACTAAAATACACTTCCTCGCTTGGCCGTGTCAGAAATGAAATTCGTGGCCCACAGAACTGCTTTTCGTGCATCGCCTGTTCCAAGCGATAATTATATCGTTAGTCGTTGCCCCTTAAGATAACAATTAAACTATAAAAATTTGTATATTTAATGACTTATCTCGAATTATTATCTTTTCCTCGAAAATTATCGACTCCGTACGGGATAATTCTCGCGATTCACAATTGATAATGACATAGTAGCTTTTCTGGATATCATTAATATATATAATGATACAGTTTACACGAGAACACGATAATAACGATAATAACTTTAAGTCAGATGAAATAAATAATAATAATATACAGGAGCGCACAGCATTATCGTAAAAACGGCTATCTATCTGTTCCACGATCGCAATTGAGTGAGTCACTTCATCAATTACGACGTCATTAAACTGTCGGCCCTCTTATCTCGACGCATCACCCGCATCGCCTCGCAACGATGCGCGGTTCAATAAGCCGAATTCCGCTTACCTGTGCTGTACGCGTAAATACGTAAGACACTTACAGGTAAATCGAGATGATTAAGCGGCTTATTTCGCTATCCGTCAGTTATCTGGACATGCCTCGCGACTCCCGATGAGCGCAGCGCGAATCATTATTTGCATCAGACGTGCGTATCTTTCCGATCACGAATCGCAAGTTTTCCGGTCGACGGTTAATGAGTTCGCGGGAGAAAGGAAACGAACGGTGCCGTCGTGAAAGCTATAAGTGAATTCTCGCCTTGTCCTGTTAGTTTCCGATCTTTCTGATCTTTATTTAGCAGGTCGTTCGATCGTATCGCATGATCGTCTAGTTGTAGAGAACAGAGATTATCTTTCCAATGCGCAAAGTATACATCGTCCCGAAAGCAGGCGGCAAGCGTGGCAAACGTGATAGACGATCGAGAGCTATAAATTTACCAGTTTTATGCCCGTAATATAAAATATAATTACTATCGACAGTCTCGTTAGTCTAGTTTAGTTATTGTATCTTAAGCGTATTGCCGTTTCGGAAAATCACGCGCGATTTTATCGAATATTTGAACGCCGGAGAAAATGGTGAAAGTGTCTGTTTGCAAATAATAGCGAAGATGCGTCATTTTTGCTTATTTATGTTCAACGCACTCTATAACTACGCTTATGAAGAGACGCAATTTCAAGGGACTACTTTCGTTTTTACTTGCCATTTAATTTTCATGCAAGATCTAGTGGAAATACTATCGAAGTTATCATTGATTTAAACCGGATCCAAGTAGCAACCTAGCAATTTCTGCAGCTCTAAATAGTTTAAATTAAAAAAAAGATCCGAGAGAGAGAGACACTAGACGCGCGGTACTGTACTATTGGTAATCTAAAGTTTCAACATTGGCATTATCTGATCGAAGTCCAGTTTTTGTTACCTCTGTAGTACCTCTGTAGGAATGCATGAGTCACGTGTAAACTTAAGATAACATCTACAAAATTAATTTCTCAACGACTTTTTGATTAAAATAACCTAGATAGCTAAATCTGAGAACAGATTTTTAAAGTGTCTTCTACAAATTTTGTCGATAGAATACCAACAGAAATATATAACACACAGAATCTGCTAACAGAATATAATAAGTATTATAGATTGATTGCAGAAATTGACAGAATCTGCCGTTTCGTAACATTTATACATTATATGATATATTCCATTTAAATGTTTACGAAATGACAGATTCTGTTTGGTGTTTGCCGGCAATCTTCTGTTAGATTATATCGGCAAGCACTGTTGACAAAACACGAATTTAAATTCGTGCATTAAGGGGATCCTGCAGCCATATGATTTACCGACATTATTGTTCTTAGATGGATCTTTTAATTGGCTTTATAGAATTGCACAAAAAATCTTTTACAGAATTAAAATCCGCACAAAAATCTAGGGAGACAAACGCGATTTTATATCAAAAACACCAAAAAATTAAAAATATTACTTATTTGGGCACATACAGCTGTCACCTGACGACAATATTTGCTTAAAACAAAAATTCTGCAGTTTATACATAATGTTTATCATCTTCCCTTGGGAAAACATGTAGGAAATATCGTGTAAGTAGAAGTAAGATTCAATGCGTACAAAAAAAGATCCATCTACGAATTATTTTAGTGATGCAAATACGGATGCAGAATGACAAGAAGAGCAGCAACAGTAGTTGCCGGATCTTGCGAGAGATGGCAAGCAATTGAACAAGGACAGATGTCATTTCGTTAGACAAAGACAGATATAGGGAAAACAAAATTAAAAAGAAATCAATTGTTTATTCCGCCAATGTCAATTAACATGTAAAGTTTATTACTTTCGACTACACTTGGCAAGTATGACAGAAAAACGCTGCGACGTTTCGACCCTTCGGGATTGGGTCCTTATCAAGCACTGGATATAAATTAATTTAATTAGATGTAGGTTTGGTCAAAGAGATAAAATACACCGTCAAAAAATAAAATATAATGAAATAATTACCTAATAATTCGGTTTTTGTCACGAACCCTACACATCTGTATTTACGAAGATTTTACCAGGAATGGTCATAAATTTAACGCTAAAAGTCATAATCTAATCAATATTACCGTAAATTAATGAATCCATATGCACATAAAAAAGAAAAGAAAGACAACGAGACTTACATGTATGAGTCCAAGACAACACGAAAAAGCGTTTCATACGAGAAACGCCAACGCTAACGCAACAGCGGAGCGCGAATTAATGTGTGCTTTCATGTCGGAGTTCAAAAGCAGACTGATTGTTTTTAATACATATACCAATAAGATGTAGGTCATTATTGCGAACATGTGAAATTCACGTGATAATTCATAACAATGTAATCACCTTATCGTAAATCGAGTTTAAATTTTCCGTGTCCTTTTTTAGATTAATTGTATTGGGGTGTTTTTTAATCAAAAACATTTCAGCAACCTCTCTCTTTTTTGTATTTTTTTCTTTGTGAATGATGTTGGTTTCATCCCATTTGAAATTGTGGCTAAATTGCATTCTATGTTTGCTCACAACTGAGTACTGCAACTGCATCACAGTACCATATGTAAGGGGCGTAGGTGAGGATATCCGACGCATTTTCAATAAAGTCCGCCTTGACACTGTATACACAATTCCGAAAAAACTCGATGGCATTATAAAAAGCGGTAAGGATCGGCTCGTCAGAGAGAAAGAGACCGAATTGGTGTATGAGATAGAATGTGCCGATTGCGATGCGGTGTATATAGGGCAGACCAAGCGTCATTTATCAACGCGTGTAAATGAACATAAGAAAGACATCAAAAAACATGACAGCAATCACTCAGTTGTGAGCAAACATAGAATGCAATTTAGCCACAATTTCAAATGGGATGAAACCAACATCATTCACAAAGAAAAAAATACAAAAAAGAGAGAGGTTGCTGAAATGTTTTTGATTAAAAAACACCCCAATACAATTAATCTAAAAAAGGACACGGAAAATTTAAACTCGATTTACGATAAGGTGATTACATTGTTATGAATTATCACGTGAATTTCACATGTTCGCAATAATGACCTACATCTTATTGGTATATGTATTAAAAACAATCAGTCTGCTTTTGAACTCCGACATGAAAGCACACATTAATTCGCGCTCCGCTGTTGCGTTAGCGTTGGCGTTTCTCGTATGAAACGCTTTTTCGTGTTGTCTTGGACTCATACATGTAAGTCTCGTTGTCTTTCTTTTCTTTTTTATGTGCATATGGATTCATTAATTTACGGTAATATTGATTAGATTATGACTTTTAGCGTTAAATTTATGACCATTCCTGGTAAATCTTCGTAAATACAGATGTGTAGGGTTCGTGACAAAAACCGAATTATTAGGTAATTATTTCATTATATTTTATTTTTTGACGGTGTATTTTATCTCTTTGACCAAACCTACATCTAATTAAATTAATTTATATCCAGTGCTTGATAAGGACCCAATCCCGAAGGGTCGAAACGTCGCAGCGTTTTTCTGTCATACTTGCCAAGTGTAGTCGAAAGTAATAAACTTTAAAAATTAAAAAGGTTGACATTATCGACATCGAGGAAGTTCGCCTGTACTGCAGGATCCCCTTAAAGGGTAACGCCACTCTAGAGTCCTAAAAAAAAACCAATTTTTGATAATTTTTTTCAGAAATACAATAATCATAAATAAAAATCGGTCTAATTCTATTTATTATCTATATGTTAAAGTATAAAAAAATTTTTTATTAATTTTTTATTGACAAAATGGCGGCGCCAGAGACATTGATTCAAAGTGCCAAGTCGTCCAACGGGCGGAATTAAAGCTCCTATTAATTTCTGAGCTGGAACAAAAATTCAAAGATTTTTGAAAAATATATAAGATTTTCTATAGATGTACGTATGGATTTTGCGATAAGGTGAACAAAACTTTTTTTATAAACAATTTTGTGTAAAATTTTTTTAGCGAAAAATCAAACATTTTTTTCCAACATGCACCATTTTTACAAAAAATGATATTTTGCAATTCCCATACGTATTTCTATAGAAAATTTTATATATTTTTCAAAAAATCTTTGAATTTTTGTTCCAGCTCAGAAATTATAGGAGCTTCGATTCCGCCCGTTCAACGACTTCGGCAAAAAGGCACTTTGGATCAATGGCTCTAGCGCTGCCATTTTGTCAATAAAAAATTAATAAAAATTTTTTAAATACTTTAATATATAGATAATAAATAGAATTAAACCGATTTTCATGTATGTGATTATTGTATTTCTGAAAAAAATTATCAAAAATTGGCCTTTTTTTGGGGCTCTAGAGTGGCGTTACCCCTTAATACCGGATCTGGTGCGATATTTGAGCAAATCTGCTGCCAATCTGTTATTATACTGCGGCCAGTTTGCTTACTGAGAACTTTGATAAATATTTTTAGTAATATTATTGTGTAGCATGCACGTGCACCCCCACACATGTACATACATACACATTGATATGTGCGATTGCTTGTCTTATACATGTATATATATATATGTATATATTACGACAACATGTCATTGGTCTTTGTCTTTCGCATGCGTTGAAGGATCTCTGGCAGTTGGCGTGGAATGCAAAACTACGGCACAAAATTGTATAGGCTGCATAAGCATAGCATAAGACCGCTGGACCAATGAACATCTTATGTAAATCGATATGGCGACTTTATGCTGGATGCTCATTGGTTTAGCGGTCTTATGCTACGCTTATGCTAAGCTATGCATTTTGTGTGCGATGGCCTTAAAACGTCTCGCCCTCGCAAGCAATCATCATGATGAGCAACGCGCTAATTAACGGTGCACGGTGTATCGCATGCAGCGCCAATGCACGTATCGCGGGTCATCGCTGTTTCACGATTTATTATTTATACGAAAGTTGTTCTAATGATAAATTACAATCGGGAATTCCTCGTTACCTTGACACAATAGAGGAATATATTTATAAAGCGTTACCTTGACCTTGACTTTAAGATTGAAATATGGCACAAACATACACTGAGAAAAAAATTTATTAAACACAAAAAAATACATTTCTTTGAATGTGGTTGATTTAATTCTAAGAAATATTTATTATGATTAAAAAGATGGTTTTAAATTCAAAGACATATTTTTTAAAATACATAAAGTGATTTATTAAATTAAGCACTTTTGTTATTCAAAAAAAGATTTATTTGATTTAATAGGTTGTAACATAGAAACTAATAAGTGATTTGTTTAAGAGAAAAAAGTGCATTTTTTTAAATGTAAAAATTGTATTTAAAATAATATTTGTTTCTTTAAAAAATAAGCAAAATACAAAAAAACTATTTTGTAAATTGGAACAAATTATTTATTTATTAAAAGTATTTATTTGTTTATTTGAAATAAAAAACTTTGTTAAATAAAAACTGCACTTTTTTAAATAAACGTAATAAGCGTTTTCACCGCTAGGTGGCTGCTAAACTCGTAAGTCAAATTCGATCAGAGACCGTATATAAGGCCCCACGGCGAAAGCGTCTATCACTCGCAGTTGTACACATCTCCATCACACCGGTCACTCGAGTGATGGAGATATAACAATTATTTATTATTTATTTATATATGTAGCAGTCAACCGACTACCACATATATCATGAGTTTATTTAACGTAAAGAAAGATGTATTGTAATAAAGAACGTGTGTAATTGTTTGTTGTAGAAAAATATTTTCTTACTTCAAATACTTCAAATTTTGTTTTATATTACGAAATATTTACTTTCCTTAATATTTCCTTTTGTTACGTTAAAGATTTATTTATTTACATTAAATTATTATTTTTTTCGGTTAAAACAATTAATTTTTTGTATATAATATTTTCACAAAATACTTGTTTGACTTATAAGCAATATTTATTTAAGTTGAGTAAATAATTCCTTTATTTTAGGTATCCTTTCTTCAAGTTTAATAATAAAAATTTTACGTGAATTAAATATTTCTTTACTTTTAACATTTGTTTTTTGATTGTAATTGCTGAGTTTCTTTTTTAAATATTTATTTTTTTCCAAATAAAAATCATTTTTTTAGAATAATAGAATTTATTAACTTCCTTTAAATAAATATTTAGTTAGGAGTATTCAAGGAAATAACTTTTTTGTCTCAAACACAATTTTTTTAATCTTAATAAATTTTTTTCTCAGTGTAAGGTGCATTTTAAATACATCCTATAATAGCACTTCTATAAGCTGAATAAGGAACTAAATAACGATTTCGATCACACATTATTGCGCTTGCACGCTTTTACTCAACGGGAGAAGAGGAGATTGTGCGCGAACGATACAAGCCAATCGAAATCAAAACGATGCGTTAAATCAAACGATTTATTGGTGAATAAACCTGTCGAGACCAAGTCACTTATAGCATTTTTCTATTGGCAGAACTAGTGCGCGCTCAGTGCACATTAAAGCCGTTGTACACTGATTTAATCTTTAATATTTAGGCTGCGTTCGGGGAGTGCGCTGTTAGCGCTATTGCATCCTTCTATCTTGACCACTCATCAGGTGTAAAACAAGGATAGAATAAGCAAATAGCGCTAATAGCGCGCTCCCCGAATCCAGCCTTAAAGTAATATGCAAATATTTTGATTGCTAAAATACCCAATACATATTTTGCCAAATAGTACAATAAAGAATAGAGGCTTTCGTGACTTAACCCGCTTACATTAAACATACGCTTTACGCGTTGATTTGTATACGATGGCTTTAATGTGCACTGAGTGCGCACCAGTTCTGCCAAAGAAAAACGCTATAATTACGCGCGCGCCGGATGCGTTTAATTGCATTGCGCTACAGCTTAAGTATGGATAATGAATGCTAATCTCTTTCCATTTCTACCATTCGCCATTTCTCAAATAACAGAAAGACTCCAGCGATTTATATGTAATATATTAATTAATTTCTGGCAATGATCCTTTTTTTTCATGGAGCTTCGAATTTCAGAAATGATCAGAAAAATCTCTTTTCCCCTTATGTGCTCACTATATTATGGTTCACCATCGTTTTCGCTTCCGCGCTGATGCGTATATTCACCTTTTTTCCAGGAGAACGCGGAATCCCGCCGGGATAGACTGCGCGCGACGGAGGGTCGCGTGTCGTTGTGCGGCTCGTCGGCGGTAGCGGCGACGACAGCGACGGCGACGGCGACGGCGGCGGGTATTGGGGTGGAAGGCGTCGTCGGCGCGTGGAGCGCACAGAGAGGACGGCAGACGCCGCCGCCGCCCCTGGCATCGTGCAGGCTGGACTCGGCCTCTGACGCCGCAGCAGCGTCGTTCAATCCCGTCGTCGCCACCGCCGCCACGCAGAGATGCGCCGCTGCGAAGGGCGCCACCGCCGCCGTCGATGCCGCAGCGCCGAGGCCGCCGCGTATTTATCTGGATTCTCCTCTCGTCGCTGAGACCAGCAAAGAGGATGCTATGGAGCCGGAGACCAAGGAGGAGGACGAACGACGCTCGTCAACGCCGAGTCCCGAGGTAGCATCTTTTTCGTCTGTTATCGGAGCACGCTCATTTTTTGTGTGTGTGACAGCGTGTACGTAGTCTTCCGAGTATATTTTTATTCGTATGTAAGTGTTTTGAATTTATTCGTTGGTGAAGAGTTTTTTAAGGGTGAAGCTCGTTGCCGTGACGCGACGTGACGTTAGTGTTTGTTGTGCATTATTTCGAATTGTATAGCTAGAATAGTTTACGTGGTATATTGTTTGTTACATCAATATTAATCCATTGTCGTTGGACCAGCAATGCACCATTAGTGTGCTCAAGACAAAGTGTTGTCCTTTTTAAATTATTAAATTGTTTCGTTTAGATTTTGCTAGTCACGCAACATTTATTTATAAATTAAATAAGATCTAAATTTCAATTATAGAACAATTAAGATTCATATGCTAAACATAGAACGTCTTCAATCGTTTAGAACCAAAAGAATGATAGCAAAAGTCAATGATAGCATCATAAGCGTTCAGTCGGACAAAGTTAATCTTTCAGTTTAATTTTCCCCGCACGTATTTCGCACACGCGAATGTTATCATATTTCCGAATATAATTTCAATGACAAGAAATTAGAACTGCATGCGGCAAATCGCAATGTAATTTTTCTTGAGGTCGCGCGTGTTCTTCTTTTTTCTGATAAAAGTAAGTCTCCATGAGAGAAACAAAGGTTGAAAACCACTGTCATACGAATTGCCTTATGCTCGTGGCGCACGAGTATATACACACCTCCACTAACGTATCCCGTATTGATTTTACGGAAAGCCCTCGACTTTCGTCTCTGTCTCACCACTGTCATCCACCGGCGTTCTCTTCTCTTTCGTTCGTTTTCCCTCTTGGCGCGCATATACACGCACTTCGTTTCTCCCTCCCGAGTCTCGGCGGTCGCTCCGTCCTTTCTCTTTCGCTGGGCCTAGCCCTTTAAGTCGTCACCCTCCGCGATGCGTCTGTGTTGCATCGCTTCCCTATTCATCCGCACTTGCGCACGTGTTGAAAATTTTAAGCTGTAACTGCGATGCGGCACATTTCCTCTTGTATATGTTATTATCCAGCGCAGAGAGAATTGACGATTCGCAGATGTAAAAAAAATCTTGTTTGAATCGTGGACGTTTGAGCGAAGCTAAGATGTCGATAAATGAAATTATTTTGCGGTTGAAATTAACGAATAATATTTTTTTATATTATATACACGCCAGTAAATATTTCGAGAAGAACCATCATCGATATATCAACATAAAAGGACTGTATCGTATTGTTTTATCGATCTTGAAGATACAGAAGAAACCGCCGCGAAAGAAAAGATCGCGTCGATAAAGTCGCAAAAAAATCTATTCTTGCGCGCGATATGAGATCAGAAATCGAGAGAAAAAATCTTTCATGTTATAGTTCTACTTGAGGAGGAGTAAACATTACAATGAGGATGGCAGCAGCGAGGAAGAAGCTAAGCAGGATAGTGTTTTTCTGCCTAGCCACAGGCTACCATCTTCGTATCGCGGAACATGGCCCATCAGAAGAGATGTATGGGCTAATCAACAGATTGGCTTTCCGGTTCAGCAGAGCACATCACTCGCTACACACAATGTAAGTTGAACGATTATAACGGAGTATTGTGATTCATGCCGTTTCTCGTGCGCATACAGGGTGTCGCGAAACCACCGCCTGTCTTTTTAATGATTAAAAGAACATCCGGTAGTTTTGGGAGAACAATGGTTTTCAAACACTCGACGTATGTAGATCTCAAATAACGCCGGACTTGAAAAGGGCATTCCAATTTAAAGAGCAATCTAAAGAAATGTCTGAGAAATCGGGACATCTCTTTAGATATTTGTTTGCGCGTTATCTCGACAAATGAAAACATTGCACGAAAATCTATGTCCGCACGTAGGATGTGGCCAGCGTGATGAGTTTCTCATCGTCGTCGAACTCCGCGGTTCTCGGAGCTAACTCCGCGGAGCTGCAGGGCCATCGACGATTAGGTGCCAAGGTAGACGTGGTATACAATCTCCTGGGTATGCTCGAGAAGAACGGCCGGGATGATATGAGCACGACTCTGCTCTCTATGAGCACCTCCATAGACAGCTGCTTAGTGATGAGACAATCCGGATGCCTGCCATTACTGGTACAACTGATCCATGCACCCGGACAGAGTCCTGACACTCGAGACAGAGCTATGCAGGCGTTGCACAACGTGGTGCACGCCAAGAGTGACGAAAGAGCCAGTCGCCGGGAGGCGCGGGTGCTTCGATTCCTCGAGCAGCTGCGTGACTATTGTCAGAGTCTGAGGATGTCCCTGGAACGGGATCAGTCCGCGGATGATCTCGAGAGGGGACATCCCGCGGCGACAATAGCCGCGCTTATGAAATTATCCTTCGACGAGGCCCATCGCCACGCGATGTGTCAGCTGGGTGGCCTTCACGCGGTCGCGGAGCTCATCGAGATGGATCACTTGGCCCATGGCAGCGAGAGCGACGATCAGAACTGCATCACGTTGCGACGGTACGCGGGAATGGCGTTGACCAACTTGACCTTCGGTGACGGCAATAATAAAGCGCTGCTCTGCTCCTTCAAAGAATTCATGAAGGCGTTAGTTTCGCAACTGAAAAGTCCCAGCGACGATCTCAGGCAAGTAACGGCCAGCGTCCTGAGGAATTTGTCCTGGCGCGCCGACAGCAGCAGCAAGCAGACTCTGAGAGAAGTGGGTGCGGTGACAGGCTTGATGAAAGCCGCCATGGAAGGTCGCAAAGAATCCACTCTCAAATCAATCCTGTCTGCTTTGTGGAACTTGTCGGCCCATTGCAGCACAAACAAAGTGGATATCTGCGCCGTGGACGGCGCGCTGGCCTTTCTCGTGGACATGCTAAGTTACAAGGCGCCATCTAAGACGCTTGCGATCGTCGAAAACGCCGGCGGTATTCTGAGAAATGTATCGAGCCACGTGGCGGTGCGAGAGGATTATCGAGCTATCGTGAGAGAGAGAGGCTGTTTGCAAGTTCTCCTACAGCAGCTGAGATCACCCAGTCTGACGGTGGTCAGCAATGCCTGCGGAGCACTCTGGAACCTGTCCGCGCGGTGTCCTCAGGATCAACGTCTCCTTTGGGACCTAGGGGCCGTGCCGATGTTGCGTAGTCTCGTTCATTCCAAGCATAAAATGATCTCAATGGGTTCTAGCGCGGCCTTGAAGAATCTATTGAGTGCCAGACCCGGCTGCAACAATCTCGTCCACTTGGACTCCACCGCTCGCGGACTGGGACTGTCGACCTTGCCGAGCCTGGTTGCCCGCAGGCAACGAGCTCTGGAGCAGGAGATTGACCAGAATCTGGCCGAAACGTGCGACAATATCGAACCGAGCACGTCGCCGACTAACAAAGACGACAAGTTCACATTCAAGCTTGATCACAGTCTCCTCGGCATCAGTGCTCATGCCCTGCGTTCTTATCAGTTGCACAGTCAACCCAGCACATCCACCGCCAAATGCAACGGAGTCGCCAGGAGTGAGAGTAGAGAATCGATGCGTTCTGTGACAAGTACGCATTCCGACACGATGTTTGAACGAATAAATCGTCATGTTCTGAACGGGATATCGCCTACCGACTCGCAGATCAATCAACAATCCTCATCGTTGCATTCCATCGGATTCGGTAATAACAATGTGTGTAGCGACACGAAAGTCACCTCCTCCGAAAAAAAATATACCTTGCGTTACAAAAATGCAATACCGGAACAATTAGGACCGTCCGACGTTTTCGATATAAACGAGCTGAGATGCACAAATTCTACTATATCATGGGCTGCAGTGCCTAATCAAGAACCCTCTCAGACCTCGTTGCACTCTTCCATCGAGAACAACATGTCTCTGATCGATCAGAGCGTGTCATCCTCGTCTAAGGCTGGTAGCCAGTCTAGCGTCTCCGAAGAGGTCGAAGCGACTGTTCGCGTTAAATCGGATTATCGACGAACAACCGCAAACACGACCGTCGATAGTGCGAAGCCGACCTCCTATTTGTCCGACATTTCTCCTATAAAAGAAAGTGCGAGGAAGGTCCTTTTGCGTCATCATGATATTGATACTGCCCTAAACAGTATTCAGAAAACAATATCACCTGCAACGATTGTTCCCAGTCCGGACGATAATTTATTCAGCAATTACGCCGAAACGGATTTGGATCAACCAACCGACTATAGTCTGCGCTACGGCGAGCAAACTATAGACGACGAGAAGCAACATTCCGATTTCTTTTCGGGCAATGGTCAAGGACTTCTGCATGAGGACACAGTCAGAACTTACTACACAGAGGGAACACCACGCGAAACGTCCCTGAACTCGTCCAGGGCTACTTCCGCTTCCGATCTACAGGACGATAGCCGTATAAGGAGCTCATCGAAGAAATTACCAGAACTATTTAAGGCGAGGCATGTGGAGGACACCGGTGAATGCAAAGCGTCGTCCTTGACAGACGTACCAAAACTGAACGACTTTACCGAATCTGAAACGGATTTGAATTTACGAGACGTGACACATCTTACGGACGATGAGAGCGCGAATTGTTCGTTACCGTACCTTGAGGAAAATTTGGGCAGCAAGCATCTCAAAGGCAATCGAGAAGACGCAAGCATGCAAAGCCATTCAAGGTAATTATGCTTTTTAATTAATCATAATATTTTATGTTTTATATATAGAATCCATCAATGTATTTGAGTAATGAATTATTATATTTAATTGGAATATTTTAATTGAAATATTTTTTAACACATAATTATTTGCATATTTGCGTAGTGTAAGAACGACGCCAATTTCGATGGTATTAGGAAATTCTGAATATAATGACGATCATGATGGGGGGTCCAGCTCTAGGATTAATAGTCAAGGTAATCTAAAACATTTTATTTAGCTCAAGCGTTTCGTATAACTTAGATAGACTTTTTCACAAATAACATAAATTTGCAGACTCTAAGTCAAATAATTGCAAAATAAATACAAATTTACCAGCGAGTGACATTGAACTCTCATCTAGCAGCACTGGTTTAAAGACTTCTAATAACGATTCAGGATGTAAGTATTATAATTCCGCGAGAACTGTGGAAAATTAGTCTGTAATGATTCAGTAAACACAAACAATTTTTTGTGTCCTATATATAGATCAAGTTAGTGACGGAGACGAGGATGACGAGGATTTATTAGCCGCTTGTATTAACATTGGAATGCAAAATAATCGGTAAAATATTAATAATTATTGTGGAAATTACGTTATTCGCTATTTTACAATTTTCATAGAATTATTTTATTTCGTAGGCATAGACATTCCTTCGTAGGAAATAATCTCGAAAAACTTCCTCGATCAGAAACTAATCTGACTCGATATCAAACTAATCTTGCTTTGGATCAAGTGGAGCATAAAGAAACTGTAGTGCCCAATAGTTCATTGTTTGATATAAAATATGCAGAATCTCATGGAACCACAGCTGAAAATGTTTTGACAAAGAAGAATAGAAAAGACGAGAAGGATAATAACGAAAAACTATCTAAAAGAAATATTCAGCTAGAAACAATCACGGTAAGAATATTTCAGATTGATTTTTTAATATTAATTTTATAACAATCTATATCTTATATAATATCTATTTTAATTATATTTTTAAAAGGTAATATTTTGTTCATAGGCAACAACAAACGTGAATGACAAATACAAGCATAATGAGAAATCAAGTAACACTATGGCTATGAAAACAGTAAATGATAATAATCACAGCAATAATTTCTCAGAAGGGGCAATATCTGTATTACAGAAATCTAATGTATCCTTAGATAAAAACATTTCTAATGATTTTATCGTAACTGATGAATGCAACACAGATCCAAAGGGCTCCATTAGAGTAGAAGCAATAACTGATGTTCGGCTTGCGGATATATCATCTATGAAGCAATCAAAAGATTCCGAAAGTAGCGAGTCGATCGACTCAGTCGAGCAGTCCGAACATGCGCTTTTAGAACTATGCATTCAACCCAGTATAAAGTCTGAAGGCAATATCGCTTTCAACCAAAGCAACGCAGATTACGTTAAGTCGCAGCTAGAGTTATATAACAAACAAGTAGACTTCATAAAAGGAATAAATAACGATGAAACCGAGATTGACGGTAACATGAATGGAAAACCGGAAGCAACCTTCGAAATCGTGAGGACCTCGGATGTTTTGCATCGTGACAGCGCGGAGAAGCATATAAAAGAAGAGACATATAGACGACAGAGAGATCCCGATGCTATGATCGCTTCGTTAGATCGGTTGACAGCAACGTTGGTTCAGCAAACTGAAGCGATACGTGAACGAGACTCTGGTACGATGAAGCAAAGTCTGACGTGCGACACATGGAATGAGGATTCGCCCAATGACGTTTCCTTCCCCAGTATCAGCATGAGCGCACCGTTAGTCGCTTCGTTCAACAGCGATGCGCAGGAAGATCAGCGCACTACCATATCGGAGAACAACGAGCAGATCAACATGACAGAGTCGAAAATCATCCAGCGTGAGGCTATCAAGCTAGCGAAAGCGGTAGATGCAGAGGCGAACAATCAGAATGAGCTCGAAACAACGAATCTGACGACTATTGACCTCGACGCTATCAAACCGCCATCTTCGATGGGAAGTTTACTTTCATTGACGGCAAGCTATGCTGGCACTGCTGACAACACTGCTGAAACATTCATTGACCGGGACAGATGTTATTCCACGTCGTTGCCACCGGCGCCGATGAGAAGTTCCAACGATCCTCGCAACGTGCGGAAAAAGTCTTTGCCGATCGGCGTAGTAGCTAAGCGAGCCCTGGGCCAAAACCAGAGTCACACGACTAGTTTGGAAAATTTACTAAACGAATGCACCAGCACGCACTTGGAAAACGTCAAACCACCGTCCACGATGGATGAACTGCCAGACGTAGGTGATATGGAGAACAGCATGTTGAGTGTGGCTAGCATCACGTCGGAGATCGCGGATTCGAAGGAGCAAGATTCGCACAGTTTAACCGGCAGCGACCCAGTGGTATTCGAGATGCTGAAGCCGGTTGCCAATGTACTGTCTATGACATGCATGCGTTATGTTGAGGGTATGCAGAGTAGCGCAAGTAACAGTCTGAGCGAATGCTTGGAGAATATCAATCCACCGTCCTTGTTCAACGAGGTGACTGAGATGGATGAGTCCACCATGGAGGCGACTACCGACACCATGTGCAGTGACACCCTGTGCATAGATATGGATTTACATACCGATGAGGCAGTGCACTCGATCGTGGCAGAAGTGATCGACGAAGCGGAGAACGATACCGATGAGGCGGCCACTCCAATCTCGTCCGAGTATTGCGTCAGTAGCTCAGCGGAATCGACGCCGAAGAGGCGACCGCACTCGAGGAGCTACTTGACTCCGAAGCAAAAACGAAACTTGGCGAAAGAGAGGTACAAGACATATACTATTGCCGCAGAGATTGTCAAGAAAGAAGAGGAAGAACGCCGGAGGCAAGACGGTATTGTCAACGATGCCGTGGGTGGTAGAATTTCACGCGGAAAGTGTTCTCCCTTCTCAAAATTGACACCAAAGCAACGCAGACAAGAGAATAGAGCGAGATTCCAGACACAAGTGCTGGAGAATCCATTCCCGGATCTGAATGTAGCCCAACCTAAGGACATAGTGGCGCACAAGATGACCATTGAAGATACTGTCGAGAAACAGGAATCTACGTCCTCCATTAAATCCTCGATCCCTACGTTCACAAAGTTGCCTATGTGCAAGACTTTGAGAAGAAAACGCGGGGATTCGCAGGAGAACAAGGAGAGATATCGCACAAGGACGTTGAACGATTCGGAAACTGTCTTCAAAGAGAGCAATCCCGCTTTGAGCATCGGCATGACGAAAGAAGGACAAGCAAGCGCGCAAGGATACGCGCGGGAAGAAATTCAAAACATGCTAGAACAAAATGCCACCATTGTGCTGAACACTCTGAACGAGTCAAGTAAAGCTAATGATTCGACTGGAGACGATATTCTGCGTTGCGAGACCATCACTTTGGCGTCGAATGATCCTGAGTCAGATCGTAATCTAAGAATGTGTCTTATTAACGGGCTTTCAAAGAAGCTGATAGGTACGCAATACAACGCCCAAACTTCCACGACAAACATTGACAGTGAGGAATTAGAAGGTGAACACGTAGAAGTTACTTACAAGAATCTGGACTCGACGCACCCAGCTGATTCAGGCAGCGACGAAGAGTCCAATTGCGCCGATGAGGGACAAGAACCCAGGGAGACGAAAAGGCCGCGGATAATCAAACCGGGAATGCCAGGTCGAGATCCGAGCGCGGATTCCAACGGGACGGATAAATCTGAGCCGGAAAGTCCGAAGGCTATTCGAGGACGAAGAAAGGCGCTCTACTCTAACCCAATAACGCGAAAGCCGACTCCGCAATCTTCGCCATTGAAGCAAATGAACCCTGTCAGCGGGATACCGATAGGTCGCAGCAACACTTCGCCCATTGTTAGAGCTACTAGAGCCACCACATTGCGACAGAGTAACAATAGTACAACGATTGCTACGAAAGACTCTCCAAAGTCTAACACAAGTCCGAAGAGGATATCACCTTCCACGGATGCAGAGAAGAAGACACGAAATTTGACTGTGTCCAAGAGAGCCTCCGTACCTCAAAAGGGATCTATGTTGACTTTTACGAAATCCACTAAGCGTCACAGTACACCTTCAGCTTGCTCATCTAACTATCAGAACGACAGCAGACCGCCAGAGGTCCCGATTAAGTTGTTGGAGCGTCAAGGAACTTTTACAAAGGAGGAGCCGGAGGTGGAGAATGCTCCGACGGTGCATTTTATGTCCGCTTCTCCGATAAAGACCAAGATCGCCAAACCGATCAAAGGTGCTTCGTCAAAAATATATCCGGCAGCGGGAAAATCCAAAATCTCCGTGAAAACACATCAAGAATATCAGCCAAAAATGATGACGGCCAACAGCTCCGAAAAGATGCAACCGTCTAAAGGATTGTTAATGCTGTCGAAGAAAATATCATCGGAAAAAATAGGCGTGCCAACGAAAGTCCTTAACGCGCTCCAAAACGATAAAAGCGTTCGGAGGGTCGATCCACTGGGACAACGATCTAACAGCAACTCCAGCATAGTCTCTAATTCGTCTATGAGCGTACAAAATCGTAAGTTGACGAAGGAGGCAACGAGTAAGATTGCGAGTCTTTGGAAAAAAGTTGAGGAGAGCAAGAATAGGCAACGTTTCGAGAAGCCGGATACCAGGCAATGGATAAGGCCCACCAATAGCGCTACCGAAGTGGACACCGCAACCGCAACTGTCACGTTCGATAACCCGCCGGCGTACAGATTGTTCCGCAGTTCCACGTTCGAGGGGATTTCTCAGGAGGACAGCAGCGACGGTGATATGTCGCCATACAAATCCAAATCCAACCGACCGCCGGTTTTAAGCACACAGGTTGGACTTGGCGGATCCAAATACAGGAACTCCTGCGACTTGACGGGCATAAATGCCCACGAGGCACCTTGCAAAATTCCGGTGAAATCCTCCGAGACGTACAAGCGGGAGATGACGCAGTTGGGTGATATCCTGGTGACCATGAGGAAGCAACCGAGCGTCGATCTCGCGGCGGAAGTGGATCCCACCAAGAGAATATCCAGGCTTGGTTCCTTCATCCGCGTGGACCCAACGATGGCAGCAGTGGAGAACAGCGGTAGCGGCATGCGAACGCCAGCTTCGGCGATCGTACCGCCCTTCAATTACAATCCAAAGCCAGACATTCCATTGCAAGCGGCCAAAACCAAATCAGACGAGGATCAGGGTAAATTCGAGACGACGGATTGCCACGCGGAAATAGCCACGGGGTCCACTCGGGTAACGACGGTATAGAGAGACGAATCCTCTAAATAAAGCGTGAATAAGTTCTGTAATAATCGCCTCCTCTTCGTTCGTGGCTAGTCATTGTGTATATTCGCTTGCTATAATACATTTGCCTGCACACATTCGTCACATGTGATATGCATTACATTAAGTAGATAATTTTAATCATTTCCTCCTTTATGTTTTGTTATGTACGGCGTATATGCTTCGGAGCGCATACAAGTCCTTTAATATTTTACCCAAAATATAAAAAATAATTATGGTAATATCCATAATCTCATACGCATCGCGATGCCAACCTCTTCAATAACGACAGAACCGTGTGAAATATTAATAGGAAATCTCAAGACCATTCCTGTCCATTTTGTCTGTTGTATATATACATGATATTTAGAATAATTCCGAGTTTTAAAGAGAGAGAACCAGTCGAAAATTTAGTGCGTAGCGGTGATTCTGATCGGTTATTTATTCAATTTTGTACATATATATATGTCGATATATACGTGAGTGAAGGATGTAGAAAGTTTTAGTAGCACGTGTTTAAACCTGTGTACGATGTGTAGCACGATGTGCTGGTGATACATTGCTAGTGATACATCTTCGTATTCGAGGTTGAGAAATCGGGGAGAGACGAGGCGATCTGTATTTTATTTTCTTCATATTAAGGCTCCTGGCTCCTGGTCCCTGAGCCGAGAACTCCGAAGCGACGGTGGCGACGTACCGTCGCGGTAGAAATAAGAACTCTCTCCTCTCGCTCTCTCCAATGGAGAATCCTGTTCTTGTGACATGTGACAACCTTATTGTAAGTTGCGTTAAATTTCTTTATTATTCGCTCTGTACTTGTGCTACAACGTTTATCGTATTCGTGAAACTCGTAAAATTGACCGGATGGTAAGATTTGCAAGAAATACATATGCGGAAGGAACATTCTCCACTCCTTTCGATAGTCGTCAAACGGCTTAGTTTTTCCGTATGTTTAGGCTTCGTTTTATGGCTGTTTGTTTATTGTCGAGAGAAAAGGATAGTATCCGGTCAATTTTAGAAGTGTGCTGAAACGATCTATAGTGATTTTTTATTGAAATGTCTCTTTATTTCGGAAAATACCGCAACTTACAATAGAGTAATTTCTCGCCTCGATAGCAAGAAATTCAATATGGCCGCAGTGACTACCTAGGAGCCTTAATCGATTCGTATCATCTCTCACAAACGGATACAAAATCTAATTATTTTTTGAAGACTGATAAGGCGATGAAGATCTGGAATAAGCGTCTTCGATCGAAAATTAATCATAATGAGGAAGTACCGTTTATATATCGACTGTAAACATAGAGCGGTCTAAGTAGTTGGCTAAAAACAGCATTACAATAACGGGACAAAAATTTTATAAGTATTACCTTAAGTTCTAGTCTACAGGCAATATGTCGTATATTTTCGTCACATATTACATGTATTATGGATATTTGTTTTGCTTGTAAGCAGTGTCTATCAAAATCGATCCCCTTCGTGAAAGTAAATGTATTACTAAAGGGGTGTACAGATCAGTGAGATCAGATATAGATCTGAGATCAAAATGCTATATGTTTAATTATTATTTAACATTATTTTTGTCTTTCATCGAAGACTTCATTGCAGACGAGCAGCTGCAAAATTATTTTATTATTTTTACTTTTGTTTTTAATTTTATCCTTGATCTCTTATCTTTTATATCATGTCAATTTTCCTTCTGCGTGAGAATTAAATTGTCATCGAACTCTTATCAGAAGGAGATTTTAAGGACATGCGTGACTTTCTGCGAGTCGCGATGGTGACTCCACAAGTATATGCCCAATGCGATCTTAGTGGTAGCGTCAATCGGCCGATGAGGGCGATAAGCATTTTCTCCAAAGTTTATATATTTAGTCGGCGCGGCTAATTAGTGTGGTACCGGGCTGCCATCTTGGTAGGGACACACGCGACCATCACACAAGATCATTTGGCACATGAGCTAGAATCTATTATATTTATTAATTTAATCGAAAAGTCTCTTGTGTAAACGATCTTAGTGATCTTACCCTATTCCAGTTCGAGTTAATTAGATTTAACTCCGTCAACTTGGAAACATCAGGGTATCCTTACGTTGTTTGGTCTGTACACCATGGCTATTCTTGTAATTTCTTGTTTTGTAACATTATTTTCACTTCACTCTAAGTTTTAAGAATAACTTTTGTTACATATCGCCTTTTAAATTTGTCAGATATCTTTATAGTTTGTACATTATTACTTGCAGTACAATAAAATTTATAGCTAAGAATATCCCTTCCGTCTTTATCATAATCTAAACTCGAAAGAAATGTGTCATCGGTTGTTTGCAACTAATAAACAGAATAAATGATGTAGCAGATAAAAAATATTTATTGATCCTTGTGCAATTATTTGTCGTATATAGGACATTCATATAAATTAATAGATTTATCCTCGGATACTGACGCAATTATGTTATTTCGCTGTGGATTATACTTTACTGACCATACCTATTATAAAAATTATAAAAATCTATTAAAATTTTAAAACATTGTATATTAAACAGAAATTATTTCAAATTTAAGACATACCTGATCCTTATGTTCACGAAATGTATGCAAACATTGTCTTTGTGCTAATTCCCAGATCTTGACTGTATGATCGGAACTACTTGATGCAAATTGCTGTCCGTCTGGTGAGAAAGCCACGCCGAGTACCCAAGAAGCGTGACCCGACATTGTTCCTGCCAGATTCGCATCCTTGCTGAATAAAAAAGAATATGAAACATTAATACTAATTTGTTTCTAGTAAAACTAGTATGTATATACTTATGCTCAATGCTGAACCAATAGTCTTGTCCAAAAGAAGGTTTAATTCCCAGAAATGCTATTCTGCATGTAACACTACAGAATTTTTAGTGAGAAAGTATTCCACTATGATAAAAACAAATTATTTGAAACATGAATTTAATTCCAAAATAACTGAACAAGTGGTACTGTATTGTCCCTTGGAGACAAGCTTCAAACAGTAAGTATGCTTTAAAAAAATCTCAATTCTTCAGAGTGGAGATTGGGAGGTAACAATCCTTTCCCAGAAAAATTGCTACGAAATTGCAACAAAATCAAGAGGAAGCAAAAGTTCATGTAGAATCGTATTTCTCCAGAATCAAAACTTAGCTTGAACTATAGTGTCAAGGAGAGAGAAAGAGAGAAGTATACATGTATATGTATTTCTAAATTTCTAATTTACTCACACATCATACAGCTTCATATGTCCATCATCAGATGCTGTAAGAAGCAACTGAGAGTCAGGTGAAAAACATAAAGACCTGATAGGCATCGCGTGACCTAAATAATATAAATTTGATAAACCATTTATACCTTGGTAATGTTGTAATATATTTGTGTGGGAAAGGGGGGATTTACCTTCCAGTGTACGTAAAACTTTTCCATAAGCAACATCAAAGATATTAATAATACCATCTATCGCACCACTTGCAATATATTTACCATCTGGACTCTGGAACGCACATTATTCTTATACACAAGTTACATATATCATAGATTTTTATACAATCTACTTACATAAGCAACACTTAATGTAAATTTTCCACCTCTTGTATCTAATGTCTGTTCTTGTTTACCATTATCGGTCCCATATAAATGTATTTTACCAGCATGACTACCAGATACGATAAATTTATCGTCAGGAGAGAAAACCAAAGTCCAAATATCTACTGGGCCAACTTCAATGCTCAATAGCTTATCACCGGAATGCAAGTCCCACAATTTCAGACTAGAGTCGAGCGAACTTGAGGCACATTCTACAAATCAAGAATAAAAGATAAATATCAGTTAATTAATATACATTTAATTAATATTTCTATTCAATTACTTGATCCATCCGAACTAATAGCTATGGATACGACTCCCAAGGAATATCCAGTTAATTTGTGTTTTAACTTCAAAGCCCCATCCGTTAGCTCCCATACTTTCACAGAATCGTCCACAGAAGCTGTTACAAGATATTCTGCAATCTCATCTTCATTAGATCGTATAGAATCCCTGTCAAGTAATATAATAATTAAAATAAAAGTTTTTTACTAATTATAAGTTAACTTTTTAATTACCGTGAATCTTCATTATCCGGGTGGATATCTCTCTTTCTCTTTGGACAACCCCATCCACAAGTCCATATACTATCCTCATGGGCATTTTCTGTTTTATAAATTAAAGAATACTGAAAAAGAAAACAGAATAGAAAAAAGATGGTTGACAGATATTTTGATGTAATTTTTTTAATATTATTATTAAGATAGATATTTGATAGAAATAAACAAATTGACAGATTTATTCTCACCATCTTATTATCAAAAAATAAATTTTTATTCAAGTAGATATAATACGTAAACTCTTCATGCGCGTTCTTCGGTGTTTATATATCTTTTTCCTTCAAGTTGATACTGTTGCTAGCACCGGTGAGCATCGGGCAGTACTTTGCCAGAGAAAAGCCCCAGAAGAGTGGAGAAGAGTGAGAACTGTGAGAAGCGCAATTTTCATGGGACGCAGCAGCAGAGAGAAGAATGAGAGTGGTCATGCCCGCGTTTTAGGTGGTCCCCGTCCATGAGCGCCTCCTATGTGCACAAAACGTGCACATTGAACTACGTAGCCATGTCCACGAAAATTTCTGATGGGTAAAGGTGCCTTTTCATGCTGACGCTCGACGCTCATTTTCAGCGTCAAAATAGGTCACGTGATCAAAATTGACGTGACCACACTAGACGCCAGCGTCAACAACAAGAAGTTCGATTTTTCTAACTTCAAGCGTCAAGTCGTGTATATACGTCTTATGTAGGATATTACCAGTTAGGTTAAGTAACATCTTACAAACAACTAAAATGTGTTCCGGGGATGAATTCGCAAGAAATGTTGAAAATGTAAGTTAATTTAATCGTAAGATTTATATGAATCGTAAGTTTTATATATTAATCTGTTTTATATAAAATTTTATACGATTATATTACATTTGTTATTCAACAGAAATGCAAAAATACTTGGGATAAGTAATTATAAAGTTGAAAAATTCTATAAAGTTCAATTTTTCGAACTTCTATTAAAAATAAATTTGAATATTTATTAGTAATTTTCATTTTTAGCTTAATGTCAAAACATGTGGTATTTGTTTTGACAAAATTAATGATATCTCAAAACATCCATGCTTCAAAGGATATAAACGTTTTTATCATGATGCAGAAACATCACAGTTGTATCCTGTGACAGGTAAATAGATATTTATTATTAATAACAATTATTTGTATGGATTAATAACTATGTATTTATTTATCTTCAATAAAAAATTTCTTGTATAATAGATTTTCTGGAAAATTCAAATGATGGTAATGATGGTAATGATGATGAAGATTTACAGTATGTAGATAATTCTGAAATCGAAAAAAGTAAGTATAAACAATAATTTGCTTAATGTTGATACTATTAATACTATTAATACTTGTTAATAATATTTTTATTATAACAGCTGTCAACATTAATAAAAGAATTAACAAAAAAAATCGCGAAAAAGTGAGTTTAAATTTTGATGATGAAGAATTATTAATTTTGGAAGTAAGAGCTCGAGAACCTCTTTGGAATTTTCAATTAAATATACAGGAAAGAAATTCAAAAACTACAAATAAATTATGGGAGGAGGTATCACTAGCATTGGGAAGTGAGTGTCACGCTTAATCTAAGGCCGGTATTCACATAGTCTGTCCTTATTTCAAGACCGTCTTAAGTAATGTCTTAAGATGCTAATACGGCTCTGTGATTGACTTATGACATCTTAAGACTGTACTTAAGACGCTCTTAAATATAAGAACCGACTATGAATATCGACCTTATAAATTTTTTAAAAGATTAAAACGTCTTATCTAAGTTGGTTGGAATAACAAAAACTTTCAGTTTTAATAAAACAAACATATTTTTAGATAAGATTAGTGCTGAAGGGGCGAAACAAAAATTTAAAAGTTTACATGATACATACAGAAAAATAATTCAAGCTGAAAACTTACCAAGCGGATCTGCAAAAAAAAGCTCAAAGAAATGGCACCATTATGATGCTATGAATTTCTTAAGAGATTCATGTTTGATAAAACAGTGAGTGTTTGCGTATATAAACGCACATTAAGATCGGTTACATTAATTGTTTGTAAAAAGTTAATATTTATTTATTTATTTAGAACTACTTCAAACTTGGGTTCCACTGTGGTAGAGTGTGCTTCCAATTTTGGAAATGAAAATAACACATCTCTCAGTAAGTTTCCAACAATTTTTTAGTTAATTAACATTTAATACGATTACAATTTTTTATAAACAATAACAAATAATCTTTAGATGAATCTTCTCGAAAAAGAAAAAGACAAAACGATTTATCAGGTAATGCTCTTGAAAGGATTGCTGATGCCCTTAGTACAAACCAAGAAACAACAATACCAGTACCGCCTCCACCAGAAGTAGATGAAATTGATGCATTTCTAATTCTGTTAGGCCACAGAATAAAAAAATTACCCCAAGAAAAGCAAATGGAAGCAATGCAGAATCACTTACAATTATCTTTCAACTTCTTAAGAGAGTAACATTAATATTTCCATTACTTGACAATATTATGTAATTTTTTTAGATCTATATTTTTTTTCTCATATTTGAACAGGCATTGCATATTTTTTGGTGTTTAATTTCTATGTAATGCAGCCTGTGCAATTTCCAGAATTACAAAATATTAATTTATCACCATTCGTATTACATGGATACAGTATTGAATTACAGAAATAATTTTTTTATGTTTGTTCAAATAAGATGGCGCGAATATTTTAAGTGTTACATAGAAAATATATTGACATAAATTGATTTTTTTTATTATGTTATCTTTTTATTTTATTATGTAAGTTGACTATTGTGTTGACTTTTATGTATACAGGTTTGTATACGACTTTATGTATACGATCTTCATACAATGCTTATTTTTCCAGATATTTTGCAGTTTTAAGTTAAAAAACTCACCTTGTATACATAAATATACATAAGTGTGATTACAAATGTGATATTACATATTATACGATATAGTGATATAAGTATGTGATTACAAATGTGATATTACATTATATGATATAGTAATATATAATTACAAATATGAAATGTAATTATATATAAGTATGTATTAAAGACTCTTAGAATTTCAGTTTTATTTGTATCTTTTATTTTTTACTATGTTAGACATACACACTAATTAATAAATACAACACAATAACATGTAATAGACTGAATAAAAAATTTCCATACTAATATATAATGTTAAAATTTGTTTAGCACTGATCAAACTGCCATGGCACAGCACCTTCACTGTTAAAATAATGACAAAATTCATTACGTATCTTAATAGCTGTACGTGAACTATTATTTGTACTGCATCTAGTGATATCTGTTAATGCACTGTAGTTAGACAAATCTTGCCTCCAACTACCAGGAATAAATCCTTCAGGTCCATCACGATCTACCATTGTTTCAAGTACATATTCAGAATCCTCATAGTTTATTCGAAGCCAATTATGTAAACACACAAGAGCTTGAATGAGTTTCGTAGTTTTATCCATTTTGCAATCAATATGTCTTCTCAAAATCCTCCATTGGCTACTGAGTATACCAAATGTATTTTCAATTATTCGCCTTGCTCTACTTAAACGATAATTATAGATAATTCTGTCTTCATTAAGACTTTTCCCTGGATAAGGTCGCATTAAATATTCTGATAAAGGAAAGGCTTCATCTCCTATTAATACGTAAGGCATATCAACTCCTTCAAATGACAAAGGTTCCCATTCTGGCAAGTTCATCTCTTTATTTATGAATTTTTGTCCTATTAAGGAATCTCTGAAGATCCCACCATCACTTCGTCGTCCATATGCACCAATATCAACGAAAGTAAATCTATATTTAGCATCACAAATAGCTAAAAGCACAATACTGTGACAATTTTTATAATTATAATAAGAGGAACCAGCATTAGCAGGACACTAAAATAAATAATTGAAAATGTTTTTTTATTATTACACAACAAATAAAAAAAATATATAATAAATTTCTTCATATACCTGAATTACTATATGTTTCCCATCAATTGCTCCTATGCAATGATTAAAATTCCACAGATCCTCGAATTCTTTTGCAATACGTAACCATCCATTTTTGTCAATATTTGATGGTAAAACTTCTGGTTGAAGACAATTCCATATTGCTTGACATGTTTCTGATATAATATTGCTCACAGTAGTCAATCCGATTAAATATTGATAATGTAAAGATGTCATCGAATCACCAGAAGCTAAATATCTGGAATATATAGATTAATTTAAGTTACAAGTACATTATTAATTAATTATTAAAAAATATTAAAATTATTCAAATGAATAAATTATTGTAATAACAAAGATATTTATTGTATAAAAATGTTTTACCTCAAAGTTAATGATAATCGTTCTGCTGCTGAAATTGGTTCTCTGCATAAATTTTGTTTAGAAATTATAGGTCCCACCATAATTAGTAATTCCTCAAATTGTACACGTGTCATACGAAAATAGTTAAGGAATATAGAACTGTCTAATGAAACTATTGGAAATAACGAATGATAAAAACCATGCTTCTTTCGTTCTTCAAGTAATGGATTCACCCAGAACCGTTTCTTCGAATATACTTGTTTATATTGCTCATTTTCCAATAAAATTATTAAAAGTGCAGCAACAATTCTTTTTCTCTTTTCTCTTTTTCGTTTGTTAATTATTTTTAAACAATCATGATGCCATAAATACTTATATGCGTGAACATTCATTTTCCAATACAATAATTACAAATGCATCAATTTTTAGTTATTTGTAAGATTGTTGAGTTATCTAACCTAACACTGGTGATATCCTACTTTAGTACATACACGGCTTGACGCTTGAAGTTGGAAAAATCAAACTTCTTGTTGTTGACGCTAGCGTCTAGTGTGGTCACGTCAATTTTGATCACGTGACCTATTTTGACGCTGAAAATGAGCGTCGAGCGTCAGCATGAAAAGGCACCTTAAGGCTTAGGGCTTAAAACAGCTAGTGAGGCTCTCTACACCGGACCGTTTGATACGCGTACCAAGTACTATATCCGTATCAAATCCGTATCAAATCTCAGGTGATCCCGGTGTAAACCGAAATTTGATACGAATTTGATACGGATACAGTACTTGGTACGCGTATCAAACGGTCGGTGTAAACTAGGCCATTGTAGACGGGGACTTATTAGGCCCAGTTCAACAGTGGCCAGTTAACTTTAACTAGTAGTTAGACTCACTCTCTGTCTCTTTCTAACTTTGAGGTTAGAAAGAGACAGAGAGTGAGTCTAACTACTAGTTAAAGTTAACTGGTCACTGTTGAACCGGGCCTTAGAGGGACTCTAAAGCCTTGTGTACACGATACTAGAAATCGGTCCGAGTTTCGGTTTAAGCCAATGAAACTGCTGCTTTTCTATAAGAGCTGCAAGTTGATTGGCTTAAACCGAAACTCGGACCGATTTCTAGTATCGTGTACACAAGGCTTTAAAGCCTTGTGTCCACAATGCTAGAAATCGGTCCGAGTTTCGGTTATAAGCCAATGAAACTGCTGCTTTTTTGTAAAGTCTTGTGTCCACGATGCTAGAAATCGGTCCGAGTTTCGGTTATAAGCCAATCAACTTGCAGCTCTCACAGAAAAGCAGCAGTTTCATTGGCTTATAACCGAAACTCGGACCGATTTCTAGTATCGTGTACACAACCCTTTAAACCGAAACTCGTACACAAGGCTTAACAAAAGGACAGTAGGGATCCTTTAATGAGGGATGGGACACCGAGGCTGCAGGATGCGGATGGTCGTCCGCCATTAGTGGGATACTTCCGCTTTGAGTATATTTTAGTAAAGATAGTGTATAGTATATGTCACTGATGGCCGCAGGGGGAAGTGATCAAAACAGGCCGTATTGCCCTCTAAAAAGAAGCAGGAAGAAATATAAGAAGTATAACTGATAAAGTGAGAAAAAATAAAAGTAAAGTATTGTACTTAATAAATCCAATTTTGTTACAATTGAATGTGATTTTATATTATGATTTAACACTGAAATGAGAATACATAACCTCAACTATAAATCAAATTAACTAATATTGATAAATATAAATTATTTAGAAAATGCAATATTGCGAAGCTGTTAATTGTCGCAATTCAAGCAAAAAAGGCTTCAAAATGTGCCACTTCCCTACTTCTCCGAATCGAAGAGCAAAATGGATTAATCATGCTTTTGACTTGTTAAAGAAATAAAAATGTTTTCTTTATTTTATTCTTAAATTATTTAAAAACTACTGAATCCATTGATTACAAATCCTTTTCTGAACCCTCAAAACATGGAGATGTATTAAGAATACAATTTTTGTTAATTAAACTACTGATCGTAATATTTTCCTTATTTCCTAAAAGTTTTAATTTTCAGAGTTGGAAATTAATAATATACATTTGCTCAGACTATCGCGTCCACACATTTTTAGTATAAAAATGATTTTCAAATTTTTTTTGTTTTTCTTTATTTATTGAATTTACAAATTTGCTAAATTTATATAAAAACTTAAATTTAATTAAAAAATTATTTATTGCATTATTTACTGCATTTATTAACTCTTGTGAGTATTCATTGTTTCATCGTTAGTCATTAGTATTTATTGTTTGTTACTATTTACTCAATTTCTTAATTTACGGAATTTATTTTATTTAATTAAGTTTTATTTATTTACTTCAATTTAATTGAAATAATTCCTCAATTAGAATTGAATTTATGTAAATATATTTTCGATACAGTTATTTTGTTTTATTCAAAAATGACGCGTAAATGCCTGCCGTCACTTCCGCTCCCATTAATGGCGGCTTTGTCCCATCCCTCATTAAAGGATCCCTAAAGGACAGGACGCCATGACGCCATCTGTCTCGAGTTTTCAGGCTGAAATCCCATGGTGCGGAATGGAAGTGCGGAATAGAGAATGCGTCATAGACACAGCCAATCAGAGCTATGCCGCATCAACGCATTCTGCAAATGTCTCCCGCCCTGTGCACATGGTTGCGTCATAGGCCGGTATTCATAGTCAGAGACGAGCAATGACGCATCCGGAATGAAAATAACTGATATAATAAACATTTTATTAAAATAATTCAAACGTTTTTATAAAAAATAATCTATGTAATAGCAATAATAATTATTAATATAACATTAAATAAATTTTATATTAAATATGAAAAGTTGAAAACAATATTTTTAAATTTTTGAACTGCATTGACGCATTTTTGGTCATTTTTCTGCACCATGTGAACAGGCCGGTCAAAGACTTGCGGAATGCGGAATGCGTGATGCAGCCTCGGCACAGTACTGTTGGTCTCCGAATCATACACGCCATACGTATTGTTGACATTTTTTGCTAAAAACTGTTTTGTGTGAATATGGAAACCAAAATAATGATGGTTGAAGAGTCTATTAAAGTTTAAGTTAGGCACTCAAATACACAGATCAAATACAAAGGTTATGGCTCTATGACGCAAATCTTTACGCAACTGCGCTACGAACGCATGCAAGAAAAAATCGTAAACACTGCGGCATAGCTCTGATTGGCTGTGTCTATGACGCATTCTCTATTCCGCACTTCCATTCCGCACCATGGGATTTCAGCCTCACTGAACATTTCTAAATCCTAATTGGCTACCGCGAGTACCGCGTCCGCGTCGCACTGTCGCAGCTTGCCGTCTCACCGTCTCTGACCGTCTCATCGCATGGAGTTTTAGCAATATTCTTTATTTACATTTCGTTAAGGTGACCAAAATCTCGCGCCGGGGATAAAGCTGTGACACCGTGCCTCCGTCCCTCCGAAGGTATCGGTAAGAAGAAGAGGAGGAAGGACGAACGTACGATTTTCACGAGTTCACTTTATCTCCGACAAGAGATGTCCGACGGCATGGAGCGAGAGAAAAAATGAGAGGTTAACCGCGAGGGAAATCGAAGAAGAGGAAATGAAGCGCAAGCTCACAGGTAATCAGATGTATTTACAGTGAGATGATTGGCATATCGGAATTAATTGCAGAGAGGGATTAATTTTGAGATTTTCTTCGATCACTTACAAAATATATGCAAATGTATGTAACATATTAAGCCGATGTATTTAGATGATCTAGAATTCGTGTCGAATTTTGGAACGTAGATAATTTTTATTTCTAATTTTTAATATTATTACATATTCTTATAATTTCTTGTATCTTGATGTGTGTATTTTAATACACAAGACATCGTGTAACTAATTACATAACTAAGCATGAGTTTTTTTTCATAAATAAATAAATAAGAGATGTAGAATAAAGTTTGTTCAATTGTGGCTTTATTTTTTAGAAAATTAACTTTAAAGTTTGAAAACAGTAATATTATAGATAAACTTGTAGATTTTTAACATTGATAAGTTTTAATTACATAAATTATCAGTCAACTTTGTTTCAACAGGAATTATATTAATTACTATTGTTAGAAAAAAAAATTACAATAATGCACAAGTAATTTAACCTGTAAGTGCTGGCATGACTTTTGACGTAAATGCTCATGTGGGAATCAATTATTTTAACAAAATAATTTTTGAACATTAGAAATTAAAAGTCCATATTTCAAAAATATTATTTTTTTTGCATTATTTATTTTGTTAGTAAATGCATAGCTTACAAGTTATACAAAAAATACAGACATTTAAAATGATCGGATAAATTTTAATCATTATTCAATTTCAGCTTCAAGTATAAAGTACAAGCACGTGGAATATATGAGTATTAGGTACTTGTATGATCGTTTAAAGCTAGTAATAGTTCTAAAATTAATATATCATCACATTAGCTTTTAATAAAATGGAAAAACATTTATTTGTTCATGCATCTGAGTCAGTTTGACCCTTACACAAGCACATACCGGTTAAAACTTTATCTCGATTAAGAAAAGGCTAAGAATTTATTTGTTAGTAATTGACATTTTATTGATTGTTCTTTAGGTATTGGGATATACGAACCAGGGATTACTTTTAAACAAATGAAAAGACTACTCGAATTTGTTAATGAGTCTCAAGATACATCAAACATTGCTTCCAATAATAAAAATACACAAGAGGTATGTAATAATAATAATTGTATATGTTATTGTATATGTTAAATGTGCTAATTTGAAATTATTTGCATGCAACTTTGAAATATATTAAACATTTCATCAGATATTTCGTATAATGACAATAATGAAAGAAATTAGAAAGACAAAGAAATGAATAGTGAATTCACTATCCTATTGTATAACTTTTTAGGGGACACAACATTCCGATAACGAGTGCCTATCAGATATTACATCTGATGTAAACATACAGCAAGAAGTGACTTTGCAGGAGTGCACAGAGATGCCAAGACCTTCGTATTCATACAAACTGAATCGCACGTCTCCGACTATGCACGAACGTAAGAGCGTTCACTATATCAACAGTCCGGAATCTTCGTCCCTTTTTGAAGCACGGAACCCTGTGCACAGGCGTAAGAGCTCCGACAGTGACGAGCTATTCGAGAAACAGTACGATAGCACTAACTCCACGCACAGTACAAATCGATATCCCTCGCTGAGATCGGGAAACGTTTCGCGGGAATGTCAGAACGCGACGGAAAGAAGAACGGCTCAGGACGCACAGGGTAAAGTCGTCCAGAAGTTGGAAAGATGGCGATTAAACCCGCTCGATGTCAACATCAACGAAAACGACGTGCCTTTGCGACAGCCAAATCGATCTTCGACTCGGGAACGTATACCGTTTGAGCATTGCAAAGAAGCACACATGTCTTCTGATCAGAGCGACCAAGTAATACGTTCCGTGAGCCAGCATTTGAAGGAAATAGCAGACTTATGGTACAGTTGGCGCCCCATTACCAATTCGATATTTCAATGGGGGTCACCCATTCAGGTGGGTACCTCCCCTGCAATCCCTCCCGTATCGTTTGTATCGCTAATGAGAGTAAAGTACTATGCTTTTTAAAGAATGTATCTAATACGTGTTTTTCTAACACGGTCGTCATATAATTCGGTGTTGCCGAATTATTTATGTGCAACAATTCTTTTAGACGTAAGATTTTCGTATTTGTTTAGGCAATATTATTAAAAGTATACTCACTTTCTATGTTGTTTTGATATACTTAAATAATTCTCCCTGCACAACTCTTAAATTTCACCAATAAATGTGCTAATTTGAAATTTTTGGAGTTATCTGTAAAGTCGAGTTCTGGAAAAGGTTTAATTTATATCGAGAGAGAGAGAGAGAGGCATTAGATTTATGAAAAATCTTTCTACGAGCAGTTATATCTTCGATCTTGGTCTTTTTTTGTCAAAATCAGTCGCTCGTAATGTAATTCTACATTTCTCTTTGGAACTACAATACAGTATTGCAATATGCCATATCTGATAAGAAAGTATATTTATTACATCTCTTTGTTATTACACTATTACATTGCATATAACTTCCGTATATTACTTATCATATATTACGTCGCTTCCATCACTTTAACTTACACCAAAGTGTACATGTAAAATTATTTGTGAGCCATTGGCATTTTTTGCCGAACAAAATACATATAAACGCATACATATACACATATACATTGATATTTTATTGATACTATAAAATTGGATTTATATAAAAACATACATGATATAATATATACATGAGCGTTTACAAAAACACATTCATTGAATAAAGCTGTAAACTGCAAGAAGCATTTTTGAATAAATTATATTTGTTTACAAAAAAGATAGTTGTTTATTTCATTCAATCTTATTCTGATTCTAATCCTTGTTTCTGTAGGTCGGCGCCGCTAACGGTAGCTTGGATAAAAACCATTAACAGATCCTAAGATCGAACAGATCCCAGCGGAATGTACATACCGAGATGGTCACGAACGAGCTAGTAAACGTAAAGCAAATACTCTCATCGCTAATCTGAATAAAGACAGTTCCACCGAGGACGAAGACGGCAGTCGATACGACTTTGTTCGTGTTAAAAAAAAGAGAGCTCAATCGAATAGCGTAACGTGTGCTACGAATCAACAGGCGCATACCAGTCATAAGAAAGCAACATCAGACGTTATCGCGTCTTTCAGCGATGATAATATTGACACGGATATTGACAATGAATATGTTAAACATTTATCCAAAAAAAGAATCAATGAAAAGGATGAAAGAATATCGCCTGAATTAACCGCATATCCTAGAAAAATAACACCTCCTAATCCTAAGACGCGTTTGGGTCTGACTAGACAAAGACGGGGAAACGCTACATCGAAAGCGCCAAAGACGCGGCGCACTAATGAGAATAAAGTTGAACAGGCAAGAGCTCAAAAGAAAGACAATAGAATGACGGAAAAAGAAATCCGTCAAAAACTGGAAGAAGATTGGAATACTGAGGAGGAAGAGGAGGACGTTGTGGTGGAGAAGGACGTGGAAATTCGGCCGTTACCGATATCGAAAGAAATGCGATCTAGATTACGAGAGAAACGACTGTCACTGTCGAAAACAGCGAAGGAGACGCAGGCAACGGCGAAAGAGGAAGAGAACGATGAGGGGCGGAACAAAAAAAAGAGACTGAGACTCTGCGAACAATGGAAGGAAGAGGAATTGTGTAGGATAGAGAATAGAAACGGAGCCTGGGAGCATCAACTATTATCTGATGATGAAGATAAATCAGTCGAGATAAATCAAGTGAGTTATATATATATATATATATATATAATTCACCTCCGTTTCTGTCTTTCTCCAAACATTCTACAGGATATCGTTACTTTTTGTAATCTTTTTCATTTATAGGATGCACAGAATGGTAATCAGTCCGAAAATGTACCTACTACGACAAAGAATGTAAGTTGTCCTATATGCAATAAGTGGTTTCCACATAACGAGATAGAGGATCATGCCGCTGATTGCGAACAATTCGAGACAAATAACGAAGAGAGTAATAACGACACGAATCAGTTAGAATGTAATATATGCAACAATTACAAGACGAATAATGGAGTGGAGTATGAGGAACATGTTCAGCAGTGTATAAATAATAGGAATGATCAAAGACACTCACGTGGTACGTTCAGTATTATATAATCTGTTAGTAATATTTTTTGTTTCTGATAAATACTATCTTATCGTGATACACATTAGATAACTCTATTCGGCTTGCACAAGAAACATCGGTTTCCTATGTATCGACCTTAGAATCTTGGAATTATACAAAATCTGTTAAGCATTTCCGTTTGTACAAAGGATTAATAGATCTATAGATTGTATTGGAAATTTAACGAGTTAGGGTCGGTTGCACCATCTCCGATTAACTGTAACCTTCAATTAAACTCACTTTTTGTCTCAGAAAGACAGTTAAAAAGAGACGAAGAGTAAGTTTAATCGAAGGTTACAATTAATCGGCGTTGATGAAACTGGCCCTTAGAGGCTTATATTTTCTTATAAGCTTATAATATAATAAATATAAGAGGCTTATATTTAAATGTGTTGACATATCGCATTCTTTTTTTTTTACCTTTCTTTTATGACTATTCAAAAAAATTCTCGTCTTTTATTTTGGTCAAATTTTCTTTATATTTAATTTTATTTGTGTATCTTTTTCTTTAGGATCTGAAGATACCAATACCACCTCTACCTCATCCTTTCGCAATTTTATACCAATCAGTGAACAGAAAGATTCCGAGATAGATTACTTAGGTCAGTTTCCATCTAATAGCAAAAAAAATGTACATACTGGTAGAAAAAGGAAACGTTGATTGTTCTCGCGTTCTCATGAGAACTCGAAATGTATAATCGTGTTCTCTAATTTCATTTTTAAAACAAAGAAATTTTTTGGGGAGGGGGCATAATTACGAATTACGTAAATGCTATTGCATAGAACTGACTGATATATGTGTATTTTGTGTTTGTTTAACAATTGTTTGTCATGTATTCAGTAACATGTATACACATGTCTCGTAACTCGCAATTTTAGTGATGGACTTTCCGATTTTAAAAATCGATCAAAAATGTCAAGAGAAGCCATTATATTTATAGCAACTTTCGACATTGTACATACACTCTGGTACCTATACTAAAATTTTGTCACATAAAATTCTGTCAAAATAAAGTCTGCTTTATATTATAAAGATTAACTAAAGGATAGATTTCTTAAGCTTGGTTTGGGGAATTCTCTTTTTTTGCGTTCACAATTCGAAAACCAGGTACTTATTTACATTTTGATTGACGAGTAATCATTTTGAAATTCATCAAAGATCTTAATCAAAATTAAGATTGCAAATTGCGAGATATCATATATTTATTTCGCAATGTACTTGTCAATTATTATTTTTTTGTACAACCTCTTTTGATAAAGAATAAATATTCTGAGTTGTCTTCAAAGTAAATGCATAACTACTATGTTGTATCTCATTCTTTTCTTTTTTCACATTTTCGTTTATTTTACGTTTTTGTTCATTTTGAGTAACGATAAAGAAAATAGAAATTCCTTATTACAATTTGGCGATATGTTGCACTATTAAAGATTACATGCGATGTTACAGGCGATAAAATGCTATTTTGATCAGTATCAAAAGATTATAAGAGATCGAAAAAGTGGTATCGATTAATACTGTACAGTTCACGATCATTCCATTCCTACGCTCGAGTGAACGTTACGCTTTGCAATATACGCGCGATACATGGACAAAGCAATCGACGAATGGCTGTTGCTTTCGTAAATTCCTAAGGACATGTATCAAAAGGTCTTATATGTATAATATTTTACGCGGTGAGAGAGAGAGAGAGAGATTTAACTATATGTAAATTTATATATATATATATATATATATATATATATATATATATATATATATATATATATATATACATATATATATATATATATGTGTACAGAGTATTTTCTAATAAGTGGGAAGTTTTGCAGTAATGAATTCAAAAACAATTTTTTTTTTTTTTTTAAGTTCACATAAACATATGTCCTATTCAACTTTGTTTCCGAGTTATAACCATTTTTAGGCTCCAGTAATTTACAGCTGCTTACCTTCATAAAAAGTGCTCGAAATTGTCATATTTGGTTTGTATTTGTAAACAATATTCAATATCTCCTGAATATTTCTCAACTATGTTGATTTCACATATTCTATTGAGTAAATTATTAAGTTCTAACAAAAGAAAACAAACTGAAGTGAGTAAACTCAATTAATAGAATGTAAAATCAACAAGGTCGGGAAATATTGAGCAAAGATATTGAGCATTATTTACAAATACGAACCGAATGTGGTCATTTCGGACATCTAGAATGTTAAGCAGCTCACATTATTAGAGTACAAACAGAACTATAACTCATAAACAAGGTCAAATAGGATACATATTGATATGAACTTTTTTCATTGGTTTTGTATCCTGAATCCACTATTGCAATACTTCTTACTTATTAGGAAACACCCTGTATGTATACATACATATATATATATATCTATATATATTTAAAGGAAGATGTCCTGACTGACTGACTCATCAACGCCCAGTCCAAACTCCTAAACCGAATTTTTACCAAAAGTATATGAAATAGGGGTAGAATTTTCCGGGGAGTGCCACTATGTGTACAGTTTTTTGTTACCGATTTTCTGGAAACCGGTTTTTCTAATTTTTCTAATTTTTGGGGAAATAATTGACCGAATTTCAAAGAATTATAGATCAAACAGGGGTAGAATTTTCCGGGGAGTGCTACAAAGTGTATAATTTTTCGTTACCGATCTTTTTGGAAGCCGGTACCGAAATTTTTTTAATTTTTCGGGAATTAATTGACCGAATCTTAAAGAATTGTATATAAAGTAGGGGTAGAATTTTACGAGGAGCGCCATGATGTGTACAGTTTTTGTTACCGATCTTTTTGGAAACCGGTTTTTTTAATTTTTCTAATTTTTCGGGAAATAATTGATTGAATCTCAAAGAATTATACATGAAGTAGAGGTAGAATTTCCCGGGAAGTGCTATAAAGTGTACTATTTTTTGTTACCGATCTTTTTGGGAACCGGTATCTTTTTGGAAATCGGTTACGAAATTTGTCCAATTTTTTAGAAAATAATTGAGTGAATCTCAAAGAATTGTATACGACGGAATTGAACTTCAGCAGATAAAAAAGTAATATTTTTCAATTTATAGCATTTTAGAGAGAGACAGAGAGAGAGAGGGGGGGGAGAGAGAGAGAGAGGGAGAGGAAGGGAGGGAAAGAGGGAGGGAGGGAGAGAGAGAGAGGGAGGGAGAAAGGAGGGAGGGAGGGGGGAGGAGGGGGAGAGAGAGAAGAGAGACGAGGAGAGAGAGGAGAGAGAGAGAGAGAGAGAGAGAGAGAGTAGAGGAAGCGAGAGAGAGGAGAGAGAGAGAGACTATTTGCGTGTCTTATTACATATGTCCTCTGGGGCGAAGCCCGGGTAACCAGCTAGTATATATATATATATATATATATATATATATATCGTATATATATAGTATATATATACATATATCGTTGTGTGTGAAATCACAATGCGTGCTAAATTGTAAATCGGCATAAAATATTTTTATACCTGTGAAGTCTGTTATTTATAAATAAAATGCAAATTGAAATTAACTCGAGCGTTTTTATTAGTCCTAGCCACAAAGTAGAGACGTTCGATTAATGATACAGCTCGTGCAAACAGCAACGAGCAACGAGAAGAGGTATCTCGAGAGGATCGAGGTTCACGGTTCAATCTTGTTCGATTGATAATTTTATGTTGTCTAAAGATTACAAAAAGATAATATAAAGTGAATTTTATATATATAATCATTTTCTTTCTCTTGTTATCAAGGTTATGGGCTGATAAACTTTGCCCTAATCTAAAATGATAATCAAACTCCGAACGAAAAAGCGTTGCATCCGTGGATTAGATAGTAACAGACTGCTCTTTATAAATAAGTCACAGTTCGTTCTTGTGATCTTATCTCTATGTTTTTTATTGGAAATTGGTAGGTTTTCGCGAAAAGCGACAAGTGACGGGCGAGTACAAATACTTCGAAAAAGGTTTTTATTGTATTATTTGCAGTCTTTGATTTCAGATTATTGTTATATCATACTTCAACGTAAATGCGACCTGCCGAAATGAAGTTTTTTATTTTGGCATTGTGGATTTCATCATTAATCAGTGTACGCTGCCAAGTTATAACCCTAAATGGTGAATGGAGAGGGACCATTAATATTTGTGGTAAATATTATTAGAAATTCTTATCTTTTTCAGTAAAGATATATATATATATATATATATATATATATATATATATATATATATATATATATATATATATATATAGGTATATATATGTATATATATATATATATATATATATATATATATATATATATATATAAAATATACTGTATGCTATATGTTACACACACATATACCATATACATTACCAGTTGCTAAATCTATTTTCTAGATCAAAAGAGAAAAAGTGCTAGAGGATAATCTTCACTACTAATATGAAAATCTACACACACACAATTCGGTGATTATATTTTTTCAAACAATATACACTGATGCTATTTGCAAGATGCACTGTTTTTAAATGGAATTATATATATTTTTTAGTGTAAATTGATTCTTCTCATTATTCTGCGTGTAAAAAAGATATTAGGATAAGATAATCAAAAAGTCAGTATTTTACCAAATATTACATATTTTATGTCATAAAGTTACTTTATTACATCAAGTACTCAAATGTATCATGACATTCCAAGCACTTTGTAACATGTTTATTTATGTTTTTCACAACGTTATCAAGTTGGTCACTAATTATATTAAAATAAGCTGTTATAGTTCGTTCTTTTAAGTTGTCTTCTGAAATAAATTATATGAATATATATTATTATCCTTCAAAAACCAAGATAAAAAAATCCTTTTGTAATCAAAAGTAAAGTAATCTTTGTTTTAATACTTTTGTACACCGAATAATGAGAAAAACGCATTTATCAATTTCAAAAAAGTATACAATTCTATTTTTTAAAAATGCTGTTGCATTTTGCGATTTTATCAGTAGTGTTTTGTTCGAAATATATAATTACAGAATAGTAGATCATTTATATTAAAGAAGTGAAAGATTTTTCTCTACCACTTTTTTTTCTATCTTAACTTAGAAAAGAGCTTTAATTTAGTTTACTTACTAAAATACCTGTATATATGTATACATGATATTATACATATATATTCTTTGTACAAATATAGATTTGCAAATATATATAATTTATATTTAAATATATAAAATTATTTATTGTTAATTATAATTGCAATAAAAAATATATTTTCCAGACAAAAAGCTCTTCGAAGAATGCAACAATGGTAAGAGACAAGAACTTAGTTTTAAAAAGAGTATACATGTAATCTTTTTCAAATATGATGAACGGCTTTTCTCAGAAATATTTACCTTTCACGTAAATGACCTAACAATTACTCTGTTTTACAGATGTCAATTTCAGTGCGACTGTTCCTGGAGGAATTTATACAGACTTGCGTAAGAACAACATAATAGAGAACAATCTGCATGGAAGAAACGATGTCAATAATCGTTGGATCGGAAATCAATCTGTGATTTATACTAAAAATTTTAGCGGTAAATTAGTTGGGACACGAATATATGAGATATAATATTTGATAACAGTTAACATTAAGAACGGAATCTAAACGCATTATTTTCAGTGAGCGAAAATTTTCTAAAAGCTCGCAAGATAGTCTTGATTTTTCATGGAATTGATACATTTGCCAATATTTCTTTGAACAATCATGTAGTCGGAGAGGCTTCAAATATGTTCGTACGATATATTTTTGACGTGACAGATTTTATTAAGGTAATTAAAAAACTCAAGAGAATTGTACAAAATATACGCGTGAATAATACAATTATTATTTTATCCGGAAAATATGCAGAAAGGACAGAATTTACTGAAAGTCACATTTCATTCAGCTGTTAAAGCAGCTGAAGATTTATACAATGAGCAAAAGAAAAATTACGTTGTACCACCAGTGTGTATACCTAAGGAATACAACGGACAATGTCATGTAAATCACATTCGTAAGATGCAAGCCAGTTTCTCATGGGATTGGGGACCCGCTTTTCCCTCGGTTGGCATCTGGTAATAAGGAACTGATTACCTTTTGCAGTATATTTTATTTTCGATATCTTTAACAGTATATTTTGTTTTCTTACCAAATATATTTTTACTGGTATAAATATAAGAAATAAATTTGCAGGAGAGATGTTGAATTGATTCCCGTAAATGATATATTGATTAACGATATTACGACTGACATACGCAAAGAGAATGATGCCTGGAACATCCTCGTTACGATATTTCTCGAGGCAACGCAGAGCGAAGATGAAAGATTCACGAAAATCAGTTGTCATGTAGCATCGATATTGCATATTTCGCAAAGTAAACTTATCAGCAATGCCAGTGAGGTTGTATTTGACGCAAATGGGAAATACATAAATGTTAACATTTCGCTCATCGTACCTGCGGTAAATTTTAACAATTATCAATATTGTAACATTTGGGCGGCAGTGTGGTCTAGTGGTAGAGCGCCAGACTCGTAATCTGAACCAGGTTCGAGTCCACTAGAGCATGGAATTTATTTTCCGAAAGCTGCGCCCTCCGTGCAAGATAGGCTCTTGTACGGAAGCAAACTGGGCTCCGTCTTTCGGAAAGAGACGTTAAGCCGTTGGTCCAAAGGGTTAAGTGAGAGGAGAAGGGTAGTATTGGATGAGAATTGAATAAAGGGTTGGAAACGTCCCTACAAAACGCCTTGCAACTCTGAGGGGAGTCAATAAACGAGTAAAAAAACAACATTTACAAAAAAATCTCAGACTGCACCAGCCAAAATCGGGACATAAGACATCTTAAAGACATCATATCATAAAACGTCTTATAAAGATGTTTTTAATATATCCCAATTTTGGACAGGCGTTCTGTCTGGGATTACACTGCATAGTGTTTTATATATCAAATAGTTTTTTAGTTCAGTTTTTATTAAAAAGAGAATTATTTTATGTATACAATACTGATTGCATCTTATTTTTTTCTTTATTTCATATTTTGTTTCACCATTTACTTGCAAGTGCATTCAAATAAAAACAAAATTGTACCTCTAGTGTTGTAGCCTAATGGTTTTTTTTTCTTCTGGTCAGGATGCCATTGAGAATTGGTGGCCGAATGGTTATGGCAAGCAACAGTTGTACTACTTAACTACCACTGTGACAACGACAAACGATGCACTATACAAGCGGATTCGTATAGGCTTCCGAACGGTTGAGCTGGTGGAGGAACCTCTGAAGAAAGGATTGAGTTTTTATTTTCGCATAAACGGCGTACCAATCTTCGCCAAAGGCAGCAACTTTATTCCAGCCAGTGTCTTTCCCGAGCTAGGTGCGAAAGAAGACACCATCAGGCACTTGTTGTTATCCGTCAAAAGGACACACATGAATATGCTGAGAGTGTGGGGCGGTGGTGTCTACGAATCGAAATTATTTTACGACTTGGCCGATGAATATGGAATCATGATTTGGCAAGATTTCATGTTTGCATGCGCCATGTACCCCACGAGCGACTCATTCCTGGGTAGTGTAAAAGAAGAAATATTACAAAACGTAATACGTTTGAAAAACCATCCAAGCATCGTGCTTTGGGCTGGCAATAACGAAAATGAGGCAGCGCTTTATGGAAATTGGTACGGAACTGGTTCTGCTCAGGTGTATAGAGAGGATTACGTGAAACTTTACGTGAATCTATTGAAGACGGAAGTGGAGAAATTAGATCCTGTAAGACCATTCGTCGTGTCGAGTCCAGGCAACGGAGCATACGAAGAAACGTACAATTATACTGGAGAAAATCCTTATTCGAATCTCTACGGTGACGGTAATATGTAAATGGTTTTTCTTATGGCAGTTTAAAATGAGATTTGATTGGTTATATTAACGCTTAATATTTTCCACTTTTTAGTTCACTATTACAACTACATCAGAAATGGATGGGATATCACTCAGTATCCTCGGACGAGATTTTGCTCTGAGTATGGATTTCAATCTTGGCCGTCGATATACACGATAGCGACTGCTATAGAAAGCACGAAAGATCTTCATGTCAACAGCGATTTCGTGAAACACAGACAACATCAACCACTTGGCAATCAATATATGCAGCTGCTGATCTTGCACAACTTTGTTATACCGCAAAGTAACAACAGCGTTCGAGATTTTGCGAGTTATATATACCTCAGTCAGGTTAATCAAGCAGTTTCTATAAAGATACAGACAGAAGCGTACAGGCAAGCCAAGTCGGAGGTGAATTCCTTAGGTGAGGGTATGACAATGGGAGCTCTCTATTGGCAGCTGAATGATGTTTGGCAAGCTCCTTCGTGGTCTTCCATAGGTAATTCAAGTAATTAATATCTTAGAATTAGAACTAAAAAATCTGGACAAGTCTTTTCTATGTATATAAGATCTTTTTTCAAAATTCTCGAGACGATAGATGCATTAAACGTGTGGGAAATGTGATTTCTTCTTCCATAACACTTTCTTCCTTTTATTGAAATATGACGATATCATATTTATCGTTCTAGTTACAAGATATTATAACTATTCTATTATTTGCATGTGTTAAGAAAATCCTCTCTATGTTATATTTACAGATATCGAAGGTCGCTGGAAAATGCTGCATTATTATGCCAAGGATTTCTTCGCGCCCATTATCGTTACATCACATTTGTCTACCTCCAACGAGCTCTCGATATATGTCATATCTGATCGATTGTACACCTTAACGAATTGTACAGTAAAACTTCATGTTTACAAATGGGAATCCATGAAATCTATATTTGCATTATTCTTCAATGATATTATAATAGTGAGTATGATAAAATAATAGGGATACATGTATACATAATCCGTGTATAAATATGATAATTCTCTTTCAGGAATCTAATAAAGCCATGAAAGTTACATCCTTTTGGTTAGACGCGTTCCTGCTTCGAGCGGGTTGTGGGTCATCCTTGAAATCCGCCAAAAAATCCTGCATAGTCACTTTATCTCTCTCGAATAAATCTGGATCCCTAATTGCGCCAGTTAATTACATATATCCTGATGCGTTAAAAAACGCTGATGTACCAGTAGCCAATGTCACTGTAAGCGGATTAATTTTGTGTCACATTCAAAGTCCGATATGCAGACATTGTAAGTACTGCCAGAGAGAAATGTTAATGCGCAAATATTTCTCGTTTCAGATGAAGATCGAAGAGAATCATTTACCTGGGAAACTTTCCAATTATGCAGATTTCAAAATTGTATTATCGACAGATAACATAGCGCTATTCGTGTGGTTAGAAGTAGGCAATATACGTGGTCGTTTTTCGGAAAATGGCTTTCATATATTTGTAAAGGAGAAAGAAATTATTTTCCACGCGCATGAAGCAACCACAGTTGAATTATTATGGAGCAATATAAAACTCACACATATATCGAATATTTACAATACACATGACAATTTTGATGATGATTCCTTTTTTAAAAGGACAAAGTTAGATTAGTCAAAACCTTCTATAATGCATTATATGTAAAGCGTCGGTTGAAAATTACTTCAACAATTGTACATACAGTGCCTTTGCGATAAATACTATATATGTATCAACTTTTTATCGCGACACAAATAAACTCCTTCATTTATATAATACTCCATACCTTCAAATTCTCCTTGATAGAAAGTAAGTATCATAGTGTAAGTAAACCTCAAGTCCAATAAGAATAATAAGCGCAATTACGGCTCCACTGACTATCGTGGACATTAGACTGGACATTGTGTTTTGCTTCAACGAACTATAATTTAGGACAATACGTGCATTAAATGTTAAGAAAATTTATTATCATATCTTTGGTTACACATTTGACATGAGAAATATAAACATGAGAAGTTAAATCTTGAAGTCAGTACCACAATATACATACATATATATATTTTTTATGCGTTTTTGTTTTACAAACAACACGTAGCGTTCTCGAAATGTGATAAGTTAAAATTGTATCGTGTATATAAGTTTTATATCACATCGTCATAAATAGGCCTGTTCGTTTTCGCTGCACTTCTGAACTAGTGCAATAAGAATGAAACAAATATATTTTCTTTCATTCTAACTTATTGCATTAGTTCAGAAGTGCAGTGAAAACAAACAGGCCTAATGTAACGATATTGTCGCAGATCTGTCTTTGTAAAATTCTCGATATAAGGATGGCGGAAGACTGAAAATCTATTGTCGTTTAAAACTAAATTTATAAAAAAAAAATTATATTAAGAGTGCTTATAAATAATAAAATAACTTCTTTTAATTATCCATACAATATAAATATTTGTTAAGTCTAATAAGCGTAAGCTGAGACACCTGTGTTATAGTTCTCTTATCACATAAAAAAGTATTATATAAAGCACAACTTTCGCATTTGTATTTACACTGTATGTTTAGTCCAGCCATCATACAGCGTTGACTTTCAGGAAATATTTAATATCAAACTTTTAATCTATAACAAAAGCTGGAGCCAAGCCCGTAGCTCGTGATATTGCTAAACAGAGATATCGATTCCCATTAAAACCGTAATATTATTTTGGCTCATATTGAGATGTTCTTTCATGGTTGGGATATGTTGACAGCACGGCTTCTTCCTCAGGCGAGTGCAGGTAACGTCGGCTTAAATTGATGACAACCATAATACAACATAAGAGCAAAGGACCAAAAATGGCCCCTTCCACGCCTAAACAAAAGATTCCACCCGCTATCGATAGGCCCGTCAGATAAGGATGTCCACCACTGAAACAAATAAAATGCGTTCAAAGACGATGCGTGATTGAAGATATATTTCTAGAATATAATACGAAACACAATATTACCCTTTAATCTCCTTATAAAATTCCGTCACTACTATGCTACATGGGAGGAAATGGAAGAGAAAAAAGGTGATAGCAATCATCGATCCACGAGTAAACCAAAGTTCTATGGCAGCCGGGATGCAGGCAAAGTACGCGTCTAAGAAAGGAACTGCCCCCAACATGGTCGCGAGGGCCGACGGTAAATAAACAATCTTTACTTGGAATAAATTGTGTATGAACCACGTCCACATGCCGAAGAAGGAAGCGAGTTTAAAGGTGGCCGCGAATACTCCAATTACCGCTTCTTGTAACGCTACAGCAAACCTGGACAAAATCGATGTTGTTTCTAAATCTTAAATGTTTTCGTTGCACACGATTACGTATTTCACGGCAGTAACGTCCAAAAATAAATATTAACTCGATTACATTATACAAAAACTAACTTACCCTTCTACATGAAGCGTGCTTGTTAAAAGGAAATAATTTTATAAAATCAAAAATATTACATAAGAAAGGGAGAGCACAAGTCAAATTTCAGATATAGTTACCTGTGGCAACTAATAGGACTAAACATTGTTGTCAATTCGATGGGTTTATAAGTTTTATCGCTGGAACTGAGCAAATAAAATAAAGTTGTAAAGAACACAACCTGAAATATAATAAATTATTACATCTCATGTCTTTTCTTTTCCTTTATGAAAGTACAACTTTGCAGATATATGCCTCATACCGTGCTGAGTACAAAATTAAGTACTGCCGATCCACTCATGAGTACGATATAGAACAGCTCCGTGAAAACTGTCAGTATCACAGACATATTGCCTTTGACGATGCCCCAGAGAGAGTCAAGCACCGACATCAAAATGCCAATATTCTCTTTGGCAAAATTCTGTATGCTAGTCATATTGAACAAATCTAAAAGGAGAAGCAATATCGTTCCACTGTTATATTATACACAAAGCAGTGTCCTTAGGCCCAGTTTCACAAGTGTCGGTTAACTTTTAACCTTACTTTTACCTTAGATTTACTCACTATTTGTCTCTTTCTAAGGGGAACGTTAGAAGGAGACGAAGAGTGAGTTAATCTAAGGTTAAACGTTAACTAACACTTGTGAAACTAGGCCTTACTACAATAGACACAATCAACACAATTCTACGTAAAAAAGAGTCAAAAGTGTAATGTAATAAATAATGCTAAATTGCAAAAAAGGCAAAGTATTTACGTAGGGGTGTTTTTCCGAAGCTTTCTTTGAAACTCTCCCAAGCGGTATACGCAGACATAACATCTACAGTAGGACCCACAAGATCCGGATCCGTATTTGACATCATCCACGCCTGATAGAGACGATCCCAAAGCTCCAAGACTTTCTTCTCCATCTGCTCCGCTTTCGTCGGTTCGAGATCTTTCATGAGACCTCGAATCTGAATTAAACAAGCTAGATAAGTAAGCTTGACGTTTGCAAGTGGAGAAGAAAACAAAGTAAATCTTACTCCATCCGATATAGCGCTTCGTCCATATGTATATGCGTTATCTAAAACACTGTTAACGGACTCTTCCCACTTTTCTGGAACCCAATCAATATCAGGATTGTTCATCAAAGTGGAATTCAATATCTCGCCCGTTACTTGAACAAGATGCAAGCCTTCCGCATAGATCTAAAACAGACAGAACCGACTGTAGAATCAACCGTAGAATCGACTGTTGTACAATTATATAATAACACAGTATACAGGGTGTTCGCGGGTTAAACGGTTAAATTTTAAATATAAATTTAGGATCTCAAAACAAGAAAAAATTTTCCTCTGGAGGTATGCTCGCAAACGCTTCGTTCAAGAGATATTTACTCCTGAAGTTACAGAAATATACTGTAATAAAAATTAAAGGAACACTTAAATTTTCTTAAAAATAGGCAAAATTTGAGCAGCTGTATCTTCGTTAAAAATGAACAAAATTTAAGTTTAAAAAAAGGGTTTTAAGCTTGAAATCTCTACTTTCAGAAGATCACTATTTTCTTTTAGTTTCTGTGAGTTTGGTAATTTTTACATATAGAAAACCACGAGCTAGACAAAATGGGAAATTTTCTTCTCACTTTGTGGGCCTGTCACGTGCTCAAAAAAATCCTGCGAAATTTTTTGACTTTCCAATGTGAAAGCTCGAAGTTTTCCCTACAAAAT